>CM053027.1:572765929-572833222 GCA_028564925.1 Lithobates sylvaticus
TAGCTAAACATTGGTGGTAGCAAGCTACATCAGTCTAACTTTTTATAATGCCAAGTGCCTAAGGCCTTGTACACACTGGTGTCCAAATAGGGCCCTTGTCCACAATCCTAACTTACAGCAAGCAACTCCCAGGCCTCAAAATATTTGCTGCCTAATGATACAACACACATGAGCGCTTAGTAAAGCAAAGATTTATTACTATAATCATCAGCTAGACCTAGTGGCTAAAATGCAGTATATTGTTTTATTGCGGTATTTCAGAAAATAATACCACATTTTGGCCATTAGATGGAGCTGACGATCATAGGAAATAATTAATTACAGAAAATCTGGGGAAATGTTCTATAAATAGAACCTTGTGTGTGTAGACTGGTATTTTTTTGCAACCGATCGATGCCAGTCTTTACATGGGCACATAGTAAACAATTTTTTTTCATGTGTGCCATTCATATTGCAATGCTGGTGTGATGTGAGGTGTGGTGCAGAAAAATGTCTCCTCACCTCTCCTTTTTAGGCTATTATTCAGGAGCACAGAGAGAGTGTAAACTGTCAGCTTTTGTTGTAAATGATTGCAGCTCAAGAGAAGAGCATGTTAATTTATAAAACACAAGCTGACAATCGCACAAGTCAGTTACTGGCTTGTGCTAATGTTGGATTGTGTTTTTGTGAATGAAAGCTCTTTTTGAGCCACAATCATTGACAATGCATTCTGAAAGTGCTCACTCTTTTCTTGCCCTCGAATAGTAGGATGCAGCTAAACCGGACTAAAATAGATTTATAGATTGGATTGTAGAGTAAAGATAAGGATGTTTGTGCTTCCTATCAACCTAACAGGAAGTGGCAAGGACCGAACTTGCATTTTGGCAAGATTAACAGTGAACATCACACAATCACCAAATTTTTCGTTGATCCCGATCACCACTGACACCACCAAAAACATCATCAGGAGCCTCCGAGACAGCACATCACCCAATGACATCATTCCCACAAAACTCCTGAAAGAATGTTCTGACATCTTGACTCCTACTATAACACATCTTGTAAATCAGTCATTCAAAGAAGGGATTGTTCCAAGCGCCCTCAAGCAAGGCATAGACAATCCCCTCCTAAAGAAACCCAACCTCGACCCCAAAGACCCTAACTACCGCAGACCAATTACAAGCCTGAACACCATCTCCAAGATCATGGAGAAAACAGTAGTACAACAGCTACAACTCCATCTGGACACACACAAACTCTTGGACCCACTGCAATCAGGCTTACTCCCAGGCCATGGCACAGAAACGGCACTTCTCAAAATATGGGACGATGCCCTTGAAGCAGGTGATGACAGAGAAACATCTCTCCTGGTACTGCTGGACCTCAGTGCAGCATTCGACACAGTGGACCACAATACTGGACCACAGATCTACCATGGTTCGCTTCCTTCTTAGGAAATCATTCACAGACAGTGAAATAAGGAGCCTTCACCTCTGAAAGTCGGGCAATTGCTTATGGAGTCCCTCAAGGATCACCCTTATCACCTGTGCTCTTCAACATCTACATCCGTCCACTCCTCAAAATCATCAGCAAATCGGATCTATGCTTCCACTCATACGCTGACGACACTCAACTCTACTTCCGCATCACCGAAAAAAGACCAATATAAGGAACTAGAAAAATGCCTCACATTGATAGATGACTGGATGACCACAAGCTCCCCCAAACTCAATGGATCGAAAATAGAGCTTCTTCTTTTCAACGCAAACCAAAATACAAAATCTAAGACCCCATGGACACCACCCACCATCCTTGGACAGACCATCTCCCCAAGCACCAAAGCCAAAAGTCTCGGAGTCATCTTCGTAGTCAGCAGAACCCACTATCTTCTCCGCCTGCTACGTAGACTCATCCCCTTCATTCCAGAAGAGGAGAAAGCAGTAGTAGTTGGAACAATCATCAATTCGCGACTCGACTACGCAAACTCCCTCTACATAGGACTACCAAAATACCAGATCGCATGCCTACAAGCCATCCAAAACATGGCAGCAAGACTAGTTACGGGAAAAAAAACCTGGGAATCCATCTCCCCATCCCTGAGGACTCTACATTGGCTAACGGTAAAGGATAGAATCATATTCAAGACCCTCTGCCTCACCCTCAAATGCACACAAGAAAACGCCCCTCAATACCTATGAACATAAAACACTACACAGCCAATCGCAACCTCCGATCAACTAACCAAAATCGCCTCCTCATCCCCAAGTCCCGTTACAAATCAAAGGGAGAACGAAGATTCGCAGTCCAAGGACCAGGGCTATGGAACGCTCTACCCACAAACATCCGCATGGAAGAAAACCATCGGGCCTTCAGAAAAAAACTCAAGACCCACCTCTTCTAAGAAGCAGGACAACACAGGACAGACCAAGCGCCTTGAGGTGATTCAGTTCGCATTTGCAGCGCTATACAAGTCATTCATTCATTCAACAGGTATTTTCTGTACTTGCTAAAAATGTTCTTAGCATGTCTGACCATCACATTGTTTCTTTCACTTCCTCTCACATAGGCATGGCCCCTACTCCATATAAATGGCATATTAATGACTCTCTATTAACAGACCCCACTATTACCCAACAACTTTCAACACAATTAGCAGATTACTTTACCCATAATATAACTCCAGACATACCTTCTACCACTTTATGGACATCACATAAGGCAGTTATGAGAGGTCACCTAATTAATACCACCTCAGCCAAAAATAAATCAGAATTAATTGATATTAATACCCTAACTAAAGAATTAGACAAACTATATTACAAACATTTTCAATCCCCATCTCCAGATTTATATAATCAAGTCCAAGATAAAAGAAGAGCCCTTGACACATTGTTGTCTACTAACACAGAAAAGGCCTTGAGATGGTCCAAAGAAAAATTCCTATTATATAGCAACTCTGCCTCTACCATGTTTGCTAGAAAGCTAAAACAATCTACAAACCCTCCACATTTCTACAAATTACACAATTCTAACGAAAATTTTGTCTCTCACCCTAAAGATGTTATGGAAATTTTCTCTGATTTCTACAAGAATTTACTGCCTGCTCCTCATTCTTCACCAAGGCATTCTCCTCTGGATTGGCTTGGGGATGTTTTACTTCCCACTCTGTCTGTCTGCAAATAGAGAAACTGAACGCACCATGTACCTCTATTGAAATAAGTCCGATTATTAAGTTGGTAAAAACTTCCACAGCACCTGGTCCAGACGGGTATTCTACCTTATATTATAAAACATTTTCCCATATTTTGGCCCCTCATTTATCCAAACTATACAAATATATTTTACAAGGCAATAAATTCCCAGAGAAAATGCTTCTAGCCAATATGTGTCTATTACCAAGCCCCATAAAGATCACATCTCCCCACAGAACTACCGCCCAATATCAGTTATAAATAATGACCTCAAAATCTTTGGCCGTTTGCTGGAGGATAGAATGGCTGCGGTTATCACCTCACTAATCCACCCAGACCAAACGGGTTTTATTCCAGGCAGACAGATCACGGAAAATTTAAGGCTTGTCACAAATATAATACAGGACGCTAACCTACACACAAACTCAGTAGTTTCTGTATATGGCAACTATGCAACCTCACTACTTTGAAATCCCTATCCCTAAATAATAAATTTCAGACTTTTTCAGATTTATGTGAACTATACAATCTCCCAATATCAGAATTACCCCATTATACTCAAATTGAAAAATTCTACCAAAAAGACTTATAGTGGGTTAGACTGTAGCGCTAAGATTCTACCAAAAATACTCCTCGCTAACATTACAACCCCTCTATTCCCAATTTGAACAAATCTGCATCGCCTCACCAAGAGATAGGGGATTGATCTTACATAGTTACATAGTAGGTGAGGTTGAAAAAAGACACAAGTCCATCAAGTCCAACCTATGTGTGTGATTATATGTCAGTATTACATTGTACAGTGGTGTGAAAAAGTGTTTGCCCCCTTCCTCATTTCCTGTTCCTTTGCATGTTTGTCACACTTAAGTGTTTCGGAACATCAAACCAATTTAAACAATAGTCAAGGACAACACAAGTAAACACAAAATGCAATTAGTAAATGAAGGTGTTTATTATTAAAGGTGAAAAAAAATCCAAACCATCATGGCCCTGTGTGAAAAAGTGATTGCCCCCTAAACCTAATAACTGGTTGGGCCACCCTTAGCAGCAACAACTGCAACCAAGCGTTTGCGATAACGTGCAATGAGGCTTTTACAGCGTCCTGGAGGAATTTTGGCCCACTCATCTTTGCAGAATTGTCCTAATTCAGTTACATTAGAGGGTTTTCGAGCATGAACGGCCTTTTTAAGGTCATACCACAACATCTCAATAGGATTCAGGTCAGGACTTTGGCTAGGCCACTCCAAAGTCTTCATTTTGTTTTTCTTCAGCCATTCGGTGGTGGACTTGCTGGTGTGTTTAGGATCATTGTCCTGCTGCAGAACCCAAGTTCGTTTCAGCTTGAGTACACGAACAGATGGTCGGACATTCTCCTTCAGGATCTCTTGGTAGACAGCAGAATTCATAGTTCCTTTTATCACGGCAAGTCTTCCAGGTCCTGAAGCAGCAAAACAGCCCCAGACCATCACACTACCACCACCATATTTTACTGTTGGTATAATGTTCTTTTTCTGAAATGCAGTGTTCCTTCTACGCCAGATATACTTGGACACACACCTTCCAAAGAGTTCCACTTTTGTCTCATCGGTCCACAGAATGTTGTCCCAAAAGTCTTGGGGATCATCAAGATGTGTTGTGGAGAAATTGAGACGAGCTTTGATGTTCTTTTTGCTCAGCAGTGGTTTTCTCCTTGGAACTCTGCCATGCAGGCCATTTTTGCCCAGTCTTTTCCTGATGGTGGAGGCATGAACGCTGACCTTAACTGAGGCAAGTGAGGCCTGCAGTTCCTTGGACGTTGTTGTGGGGTCTTTTGTGACCTCTTGGATGAGTCGTCGCTGCGCTCTTGGGGTAATTTTGGGCGGCCGGCCACTCCTGGGAAGGTTCACCACTGTTCCATGTCTTCGCCATTTGTGGATAATGGCTCTCACTGTGGTTCGCTGGATTCCCAAAGCTTTGGAAATGGCTTTATAACCCTTTCCAAACTGATAGATCTCAATTACTTTCTTTCTCAATTGTTCCTGAATTTCTTTGGGTCTCGGCATGATGTGTAGCTTTTAAGGATCTTCTGGTGGACCTTACTGTGTCAAGCAGCTCCTATTTAAGTGATGCCTTGATTGTGAACAGGTGTGGCAAAATCAGGCCTGGGTGTGGCTAGAGAAATTGAACTCAGGTGTGGACACACGGTCGGACTTTTTCATCAATTTGGTCCGATCGGACAAGGTTGTTGAAAAATCAGACCGTGTGTATGCACCATCGGACAGTGTTCGTCGGTTTTTGTCCGTCGGACAAAGTCTTATCTCCTGCTGGAAAGATTTCCCGTCAACCCGGTCCGATCACACCAAATCCGAGCGTGTGTACGCTTGTCCGACGGACAAAGTGCTACGCATGCTCAGAAGAAATTCTGTGACGGAAGCGCTCGGTCAGGTAAAACTACCTTTCCTAATCGACACAGCACATTCGTCACGCTGCAATGTTAAAATGTCTTTAATGCAGCGCATTCTCTTTTTCTTTACAATGCAACAAGAATGACATCTTTTAGCTGCTCCTATTCACCCGCACTTCTCACAAACTTACTTCTTTATTACTTTGCAGCATTTATACACTACATGTTTATTTTTACTCAGATCGTAATACAATCTTTCTTATTTTTTTAACCAGATTTTTTTTTTTTGGGGGAATACATATTTGAAGGAGGTTTTTTTTTTTTTGGAGGGGGTTTGTATGTCTCAACTTAGCAAAACCACATTATTAACATTTGTATTTCTTGCTTACATTTACTAGGAGTTTGTTGGTTGTTGGTGCCCCTTGTTAATTCTAGGATTAGTGAAATGTACCTGCCTACTCAAAGAAAAACTGTCATTGTAGAAAAGTAAAACACAATAGTCAATGATTATTTCAAAGCAAAAAAACCTTTATTTAGGTCTCAGCAACAGACCAAAGAGGAACGCAGCCATGGTGAAACTTGGGGAATTTGCAAAGCCTTGGACACCCATGGCAACCATCATTTTACAGACTTAAACAATTGGGGGCATGAAGACTACCTATCTAAATAATAAGGGAGCGCAATCTGGTCCTGAAGTCCAAAACATCCGGAACTGCAGCAGATGCCATCTAGGTCCCCAGGCTCTGGTACTACGAGAGGCTCCATCTTCTCTCAGACCAGACTGAGTCCAGGTTGTCACTCTCTTGTCTTCCTTGTACGCTTCCTTCCACGCCGTGGTGCTGGTGCTGGTGGGGTGGCAGAAGGAGGAGGAGGAGGCGGAGCAAGGTCACTCTCGCAAACATGTGTGAGGGGAGTCATCTCCCCAGCCATGCCCTCATTTAGGATTTTGAGGATGACCTCCTCACACATGCTGCGTTGCCCCGCCTCCATACCCGTAAATTTACTTGTAACCAAGGAGGCAAAGGCCTCCTCGTAGGTGGGTGTGGCATAGAGGGAGGCTGAGGCATCTTTTATCAGCTGGAGCGCTGACTCTCCCACCTCCCCCATGTTTTTCGCCCTTCTGTAGGGAAGGCGGAGGGGAGAGACTTGGGAGACAGTCAGGCTCCTACGCCTACCCCCCTCTTGGCTGCCACTACCCCCTGCCTCCTCCTGACTGCCACCTTCCACAGCCACCTCCTGGCTGAGGTCTTCCTGTGTCTGAAAAAGGGACATAGTTTCAGTTATTTGTTCATCAAACACACACAATTCTCATCTAGTGACTGTTGCAAAATGTTTTCAAATACAAAACCATACAATTCTCAGCCCTGCAGTTTAGATTCTTCCCAAAAATGTCTCCCACACCACTGTCTGTTGATATGTCAATCACGTTAGGAAATAAGCAATTGGGGATCCTGAATTAACTGAACATCATTCATTATTCAACAAACTGGTTCCAAAACTACTATACCTGGAACAAGCTGGGCACCTGCACATATTCCTGACTGGAAGGCCCAGGTTGGTCCTCGGAAGCCTCATCAGGGGTGGCGTGCGTGGAAGGACGCGTGCAAGGAAGAGTCGAGAGTGACTTCCTGACAGTAGCCTGGTCTTTGAGAAAGTGGAGCCTGTCATAGTACCAGAGCGTGGGGACATGGACATCAGCTGCTGCAGCTCCAGATGCTTGTGACTTCAGGACCTTATTGCGCTCCCGGAAATAGGTAGTCTTCATGTTGTTTATCTTCACTTTTAAGTTTGCGACGGTTGCCATGGGCAGGGTAGGCTTTACAAATGCCACCAGTTTCAGCAGGGCTGCGTACCTCTTTGGTCTGTTGCTATAATCCCTGTGTTTTGCCTGCCATAAGAGGGGGAATTGCCGGTATTTATCAATGAAGTGTGGGAGAAAGCTCACGTTGTAGAACGCCTCCATCACCTCTGCAAGACACAACGCCACACAAAACAATATAAATAATGTCAGCCTAAACACTCCTAATCTTCTCCATAAAGAAGCCTCAAGTTCTAATCAGTCTAGGCTAGTTATGTACCAACGTCAAATTGTACCTTCGTTTGTAGCGATCGTCTCGTGCGTGAGCTTTCTCTCCCCTCGTCTCCCAGATCGTGGCTACGACACAGGCGTGTGACGTTTTATATACAGTGCGCATGCGTCAAACTCCGCCCGCCCCTGACGATCTTTCTCGTCTATTCCCCACCCCTTCTCTTTACGGCGCAGTGGGGAGAGCACATGGCGGGGACACAGCAGGTGCGCCCCAAATATCCCCCCAACGAGGAGGAGGACGAGGAAAGGCCGGAGGCAGAAACGTCCCGATCCCGGAGCCTGAAATTCAAGGCCTCCAATATGTCATTTGGAGAAATGTTGGAGATGGTGGACATATTAAAGAGGAGCGACTATGATGGGAAGTATGGGCCTTACCTCAACCCCAATGTCCGCAAGGCCAAGATCATGTCTAAAGTTGTGAGGAGGCTGTACAATCATTTTGGGGTACAACGATCCAAGGAGCAACTGAGGAAACGCTGGTCAGACCTGAAACTGAGGGAGGCCGATCAGTACAGAAAGATCAAGAGAATTCTTCAAAAAAGTAAGTAGTTGTGTTTTGTGTTTGATTTCTTGCTTGCATACTGCTCCATGTGGTTTGATTTTTACAAAGTTGTACATTCCAAAATGGCCACTTTCATGTTCGTCTGTGCATTCGATCGTACTCAGCCTCGATCTTTCTGCCACTGTCATGGTCGTGTGTGTGTCCATTCGATCGTACGCAACCTCGATCGTGCGGCCACTTATAATACGATGTTTGGTGTTTTTTTGGGGGAAAGGAAGTTTGTTCTCCCTAGAAATGTCATCCAGAATGTAAAGGCAATTTATTCAATGTAAAGGAGAGGTCACCCAGTAGGTGTTTACCCATCTGGACTCGAGAGCACTAGTGCTGGGACACCCAAACCCCCTTTTTATTAGCCTTTTCCACACATGTGCTCCAGTGGATACTAGAGGGGGGTCTCCATCACACAAACTTCTACCAAAAAGCTAGTCAGTTTAGCACCTTTACAAAGTGACTACATTCATGTAGTTGACATTTGTAACTGGCCAAACTAAAATAGTGTCCGTCACTTTCAAGCAATGTTTGTCATTTCCTATTTCTGCCCTCAATAGTTTGTGTTGCTAAATCTTCCTTTTGGACATTCTCATAGGGGAGCGAAAACTTGGGCCGTCTGAGGAAACCCCCAAACCAACACCTCCCAAAAAAGGGGAAAGAGCAGAAGCAGAGGAGGAGGAGGAGGAAGGAGAGATCATCGAACTTGGAGAAATTGTCACCACAACAGGTGAGTGTGGGAGAACACAGCTACTGGTAAGCTAATCCATGTATGGCTGCCTCATTTCCAACACCCCATTTTTTTTGTTTGTGGTTTTTAGGTGACGTGGATGTTGTGGAAGAAAAATCGCACTTTACCACAGAGAGTGCCCACGTACTCATCGGAGAGATAATGGTCTGCAATCGAGATCTAGATTACATAAAGCAAAACATCAATGATGTTCAACAAAAATTGAAGAACATCATTGATGTTTTAGGAAAAATATGAAAAAGCACCAAGTAATTTACACACATTTGTGCCAGCTTCTGAACACATTTGCAACTTAAAAACTGTGTGAAATTTGGAACATGCACACATTGTGTCCACATGTGCTAGCTCCCATCATGGTGGATGAATGGCAACGTTTTTTTGGGGGTGCAAACACTTTACGAACTACGAAAGTGGTTGTGGTGAAGGGGTTGCACCCCCAAAAAACGTCCATTCATCCCCATGATGGAAAATGGCACTTTTGAAGCTTCTAGGCATGTGTTTTACCATCTAATGACCATTTTCAGAACCAAATTGTGTGCATGTTCCAAATTTCCACTTTTCGGGGGTGCCCCCCCCATGTGATGAAGGCAAGATCAAACACACTTTGAACATATAGTCATGTCTGATCTTGTCTTCACTTTACAAAGTTGAACTTTCCTACTTCATAGGTTCTGCTTAGCTCCATGCCTGGTTTTACAAATTGCGTAATCTTTGTAAATAATGTTGTAAATAACCAAGATGTTGTCAGTTTTGGCGTGAAGATTGTAAACGCACTTGTGAATGTTTTCCAAGTAAACTTTTTTAATTTTCAAAATGTGTGGCTTCCTTATTTAAATAAAACAATGCATTATGTATGTAAAATGTAAAGGATATGGGGGGCAATGGGTGTTATTTACTAAAGGCAAATCCACTTTGCACTGCAATTTCCTTTCCCAGGGAACTTTTTCAATGCACTTGTAGAGCATAGCGGATTTGACTTATGTAAATGACACCCACAGTGCTTTGTACGAAAACACGGAGCACAGCATTTTGGAGAATACACACATGTCACACCTGGTGCTGAAAAGGAGTATTTTGGGTGTCAGTTATGCAGGACAAACCTTCTCTAGACCAAAGATTAGGTAGCAAACACACATGAGAATAATCTTTTTGGGAAGAAGAGACTGTTACCTCCTTTTGCCCAGAAAGTGCATTACCACTGTCGAAGGCAAAGGGAAAAAATGTCAAAGTAAAATAAGCTAAAAAGAAGACTGAAATGACAAGAAATCAGAGGTTGGTTAAAATATCAGATTTATTAAAAAATGCCTCTCACACATCGTCAGGCAGAGCAATGGCCCCCCTACCCACAAAGTATTCCATATATTGGTCCCGGACCACGCGGGCATTGAGAGGGGGCAAGCCTGGACGTGCCACTCGAAGGGCTGTGAGGTCCGCATTTGGAGGGCCCTCCACATCTGGGCCAACGGGCACCACATAGTTCCTGTTATGTCTTTTGAGGAAGTTGTGCAATATGCAACAGGCAAGAACTATGTGGTTCAGTTTGTATTCCGCCAAGTTAAATGCCGTCAGGAACAGGCGGAAGCGGCTGGCCAGGATGCCAAAAGCGTTCTCCACCACTCTTCTGGCTCTGGACAGCCTGTAGTTGAAGACCCTCTGGTCCGGGGTGAGGGTCCTCATCGGGAACGGCCTCATCACATGGGGAGTCAGCGCAAACGCTTCATCTGCGACAAAGACGAAGGGGAGTCCTTCGGCATTCTCCTCTGGAGGTGGCAAGCACAGACCGCCACTTTGGAGACGCCAGTAGAACTCCGTGTGCGTAATGGCCCCACCATCCGATATCCGGCCGTTCATCCCCACGTCCACATACATAAACTCGTATGTTGCCGACACCACCGCCAACATCACTACACTATTAAACCCTTTATAATTATAATAGTAGGACCCCGAGTTGGGCGGTGGGACGATGCGGACGTGTTTCCCATCAATTGCCCCTCCGCAGTTAGGAAAGTCCCAACGGCTGGCAAAGTGGGAGGCCACAGTCTGCCATTCCTGTGGCGTGGAAGGGAACTGTGGAGTGAAACAAGAAAAAAAAATTAGTCACTTTGCACCTAAACATTGCAAGCAGATTAGACAATCAACATCTTGGAACAAGAGCATTGTATAAAATTGGAGGCTGGAAAGTATTTACACAGAAAAGTAGAGGCTCCCCTTCACAGATTACTCACCCCCCCATCAATCCCCCCACTTCTGATGGGACATTGGCAATAACTATGGTTTTGGGGGGGGGGGGTGGTGGACAGGTAACCCTCTGCACTTCATTGATTGGCAAATGGCTCAATAATGTGGCCTAGTTTGGCCAGACCCTCTGTACTTAACACTATTGGCAGGCCACAGGAAAGATCAAATAACATTTCCCCCCCCCCCCCAAAAAAGGCAGGCACAGTGTGACATTATTAAATTACCAAGCAAGCTAATAGGAGGGAAAGAAGACAAAAAAATAGGAAATGGAATGTATGGAGGCAGTCCCTTGCACTACATGCTTTGCTGAATTCATCCCTAAAGATGCGCACTATAAAGAGGTAGGTATATAGTGTGTATGGACCTTGGGAAAGCCAGCAGATAAAGGATTGGTACCATCTGACAGAGCAGTTGGGGGAGGGGGTTCCTAATGAGTTTGCCCCCCCCCCCACCAAAAGAACAAAAAAAGGGGGCTCTACATGAAGTAAACCACACAGCAAACATTTGTGCATATTTTAGGGGGTGTTTGGGGGCAAACAATACTATGCAGCAGACAAAAGACATTGCTTAAGTGAGTACGCCATAGGTGTCTATTGGGGCAGAAGAGCATGCTGGTGAGGTAAGTGAAGGGAAAAATGCATGAAGGAGAAAAGGGGCACAGCATATTAGAACATATTGCAATCATGGTAATTAGGGAAGGAGGTCAAAAATACAAGTCATTAGCAAACAGAGCATACATAGAAGGGAATAGTAAAGTAGAAATGTTACCTTAATATAGTCCTCCTGCAGGACCTGAATGATGGCAGAACAGGTCTCTGGAATAATGATTCCCAGGGCCTGGGGAGAGATACCTGAAGAGAACTTCAAATCCTGAAGACTTCTCCCTGTCGCCAAGTACCTCAACGTGGCAACAAGCCTCTGCTCCGGAGTAATGGCTTGTCTCATGCAGGTATCCTGCCGGCTGATAAAGGGGGTCAGCAAAGCCAAAAGACGGTGAAAATCGGGGTCCGTCATCCTGAGAAAGTTCCTGAAATCATCAGGATTATTCTCCCGGATCTCACGAAGCAAAGGCATGTGCGAGAACTGGTCACGCTGAAGCAACCAATTCTTGGTCCACATACTCCTCATCACTCTGTTCATGGACGGGTCTTGGGTCAAAGCTAAAAGCCCGACACCAATTCCGCGTACAGCACGAACTCGGCGACGAGTACGCACGGGAAACATCGCTCAGAAGGTCACAAAAGGTCGGCTGGTCAGAACGGACAAACAGAAAGCACCGATAAACAGCAAGGCCTGAAAGAACGAAGTGAATACCAGCAACGAGCAGACAATAAGCAGTGCAAATCAAAGCGTCCTATATCAAGATATAGGCCGCAATGACCAACAAATGCGAACTGACTACACGCACTAATAAACAGATACGCACGACAAGCACAAACTGAAGAGCAGTAACGATCTGAGTCAGAAAACTGAGAAGCGCGAATCTTAAGTCACCAAACTTCCACTAACTCTCGATAAACACGGGATCAGCAGAAGGAGCCCAACGGGTGCCTGACGTGGTGCTGAACTTCCCTTTTGTAATCTCGTGGACGACGACTTACGTCACGACGTTCTTCCGGACCGGATATTCCGACAACGTAGTCCGACCGTGTGTACGCAACGCCAACATCGGACAAAGTACGTCGGACAAAGTCCGACCGACCTTGTCCGCGGATTGTCCGAGCGTGTGTATGGGGCTTAAGTTGCTCGCAACCTTTCCTAACTAATATCCTCCAGACCAGATCGCTCCATTTCCAGTACATCCTTCCTGAGGACTGCATCGCTTTAACTGACAATTGCGTGGTCGTGCGACGTGGCTCCCAAACAAAATTGACGTCCTTTTTTTCCCACAATGGAGAGCTTTCTTTTGGTGGTATTTGATCACCTCTGCGTTTTTTTTTTTTGCTCTATAAACAAAAAAAGAGTGACAATTTTGAAAAAAACACATTATTTTTTAACTTTTTGCTATAATAAATATCCCCAAAAAATATATATAAAAACATTTTTTTTTCCTCAGTTTAGGCCGATACGTATTCTTCTAAATTTTTTGGGGTAAAAAAAATCACAATAAGCGATTATTGATTGGTTTACGCAAAAGTTATAGCGTTTACAAAATAGGGGATAGTTTTATGGCATTTTTATTAATAATTTTTTTTTACTAGTAATGGCGGCGATCAGTGATTTTTATTGTGACTGCGACATTATGGCAGACGCATCAGACATTTTTGACACATTTTTTGGGACCATTGTCATTGTAACCAGGGGGTGGCAGTGTAGGGGTTAAGTGTGTCATAGGGGCGTGTTACTAACTGTGGGGGGCGTGGCTGTGTGTTAGTGATCACTGATCTCTGCTCCAATCACAGGGAGCAGAGATCAGTGTCACTTGTTGCTAGGTAGAACGGGGAGATGCTGCTTACTTCCGCATCTCCCCGTTCGTTCTCCCCGTGAGACGATCGGCAATCGAGTCCGCGGGACCCGCGACCGGACTCACAGGGGTCTCGACCATCGCGCGTGCGCACCACCGGCGGCATGCACGCGATGGCACGGCAGCATTTTCAAAGGGACGTACCTGTACGCCCTTATGGCTGTCAGTGCCATTCTGCCGACGTACAGCTGTGTGCGCCAGTTGGGAAGCGGTTAATGCATGCCAATATTCTGTTTGCTTTGTTAGCAGCAGCTTGGCATTGCATGCCATTGCTGAGCCTATCATCTACTAGGACCCCCTGGTCCTTTTCCATCCTAGATTCCCCCTGAGGTTCTCCCCCCAGTGTATAGATTGCATTCATATTTTTGCCACACAAATGCATTATTTTTAATTTTTCTACATTGAACCTCATTTGCAATCTAGTTGCCCACCCCATTAATTTGTTCAGATCTGTTTGCTAGGTTTCCACATGCTGCAGAGAAGTTATTGCCCTGCTTAGCTTAGTATCGTCCGCAAATACAGAAATTGAGCTGTTTACCCCATCCTCCAGGTCGTTTATGAATAAATTAAACAGGATTGGTCCCAGCACAGAACCCTGGGGGACCCCACTACCCACCCTGACCACTCTGAGTACTCCCCATTTATCACCACTCTCTGAACTCACCCTTGTAGCCAGTTTTCAATCCATGTACTCACCCTATGGTCCATGCCAACGTACCTTATTTTGTACAGTAAACGTTTATGGGGAACTGTGTCAAATCTCTCGTATTTACTCTGCTTAAATGAATTTTCCCTCCCAGAAAAAATAAAAACCAATGCTTCAATGGGAAATTGACTTGGCCCAATCTTTTACAGTACCAGAATGGAACACCATGATCCAAAATCTACTAAAATGTACTCGCTTAATTTCGGCGAGAGAAACAGCCATCAAGATACACACCAGATGGTACCTAACCCCGTATGAAATAAACAAATTTTATCCATCAATATCTCCCACATGTTTCAGGGGATGCCCAGATCAAGGAACCATCTTACATACCTTCTGGAACTGCACAATTTTGAAACCCATATGGCTACAAGCGGCTGCTAAGATTGAACATATTATAGGCAAAAGAATTCACCTCACACCTAAGATGTGTTTATTGTTTGCACCTAAACCTAATGTACACACACAACATATTGGACTAATACACATATTGTTTAACTCAATCCACTGAATAATAGCTTTTAATTGCCATTCATCAACAGTCCCTTGGTCCCAGGTATTGAGTAGAATGGAACAAATAAAACTCTCAGAGCGTATCCACCATACGCTCTTTGACACCATGCACATTTAAAAAAAAAAATGGTCCCCTTGGGACATACCACTTCCTTAACCACTTGCCGACCAATATACATCGGTAGAAGGGCACGTACAGGCAGATTAACGTACCTGTACGTTGCCCTTTAAGAAGCCACGCCCTCTGTGAGTATGATCGCGGGTCATCAAGTCCGCAGGGATACCCACGATCGTCTCACGGAGAGGAAGAATGGGGAAATGCTAATGTAAACAAGCATTTCCCCGTTCTGCCTAGTGACACTGATCACAGCTCCCTGTAATCGGGAGCGGTGATCAGTGTCGTGTCACACATAGCCGCTCCCCCCCACAGTTAGAATCACTCCCTAGGACACACTGAACCCCTACAGAGGCACCTAGTGGTTAACCCATTCACTGCCAGTCACATTTACACAGTAATCAATGCATTTTTAATTGCACTGATTGCTGTATAAATGTGAATGGTCCCAAAATCACGCCAAAAGTGTCCGATCTGTCGGCCATAATGTTGCAATCACGATAAAAAGAATTTATTATAGAAAAAAGTTAAAAATAATGTGTTTTTTTCAAAATTGGCACTATTTTTTTGTTTATAGCGCAAAAATTAAAACCGCAGGGTTGATCAAATACCACCAAAAGACAGCTCTCTTTCTGGGGGTAAAAGCGCGTAAATTTTGTTTGGGAGCCACGTCGCATGACCGCGCAATTGTCAGTTAAAGCGACGCAGTGCCAAATCGCAAAAACTGCTCTGGTCTTTGGGCAGCCAAATGGTCCGGGTTTTAAGTGGTTAAATATCACTTTATATATCCTAATAAGACAGATTAGTATAGAAAACATAAATAAAAAGTTAGCTTTTTAAATTATACAACCTGTTGGGAAAAATTCATACTTAGACCTCACCATTATTGTTCTTAAGTTGTATTGCTATGTTCTTTTTATATGGGCCATTCACCTCATATTAAGTACATTCTTGATATATTGGATGTACGTATGTTTCTGTAACACCTTTGTACTAAACTAAAATGACCTTCTGCAATAATAAAAATCGTTTGTAAACAAAAAAAATTTTTCTTAGCATGAAAAATTAAAACAAATGCAGCCACCACATCTGGGCTAAATGTTCTTGTTCCATGTGAATTCTTGTTCTTGTTCCGTGTGAATTAGGTCTTAAAGAGGTGGTCCACCTGCACAAAAAATATTAAAAGTCAGCAGCTACAAATACTGCAGCTGCTGACTTTTAATAAATGGAAACTTACCTGTTCCAGGTTCCAGCGGTGTCGGCAGAAGATGACGAGCAACCGCTCGTCTCTCGGCTGCCCCCGCCGCCATCCTCTGTCAGGGAATCAGGAAGTGAAGCCGCAACGGCTTCACTGCCCGGTTCCCTACTGCACATGCCCGAGTCGTGCTGCACGTCTTTATTGGTCCCCGTTGTGTCCTGGGAACTGTGTGTTTCCCAAGACACAACGGGGGGGAAGCCTTTGCAGATAGGGGCGGGTATCTTCGGATAGGGGTGGGGCAGCTGCGGCTAACTAGTCCCGGAAGTGGGTGCAGATACCTGGATTATACAGGTATCTGCTCCCCCCCCCCCCCTCCTGAAAGGTGCGCGAGTCGCACTGCGCCTCTTTATTGGTCCCCACTGTGTCCTGGGAACTGTGTGTTTCCCAGTACTACAGTAGAGGAGCTCCACCCCCAAACTCCAGCTCCCACACTTCCTGGCTCGAATCGGCTCCTCGGTAAGGAAGTCTAATGGGGTCTTTCGGGGAAGGGGACACTGATGGGTGGGTTCCCTGATCAAATCAAGGGGGGACCGATATAAGGGAAGAGGAGTCTGTGGGAGGACGGTGTCAGTAGAGTAGAGGACGGTGTCAGTAGAGCAGAGGACAGTGTCAGTAGAGCAGAAGACGGTGTCAGTAGAGCAGAAGACGGTGTCAGTAGAGCAGAGGACGGTGTCAGTAGAGCAGAGGACGGTGTCAGTAGAGCAGAGGACAGTGTCAGTAGAGCAGAGGACAGTGTCAGTAGAGCAGAGGACGGTGTCAGTAGAGCAGAGGACGGTGTCAGTAGAGCAGAGGACAGTGTCAGTAGAGCAGAGGACAGTGTCAGTAGAGCAGAGGACGGTGTCAGTAGAGCAGAGGACGGTGTCAGTAGAGCAGAGGACGGTGTCAGTAGAGCAGAGGACGGTGTCAGTAGAGCAGAGGACAGTGTCAGTAGAGCAGAGGACAGTGTCAGTAGAGCAGAGGACGGTGTCAGTAGGGCAGAGGACAGTGTCAGTAGAGCAGTGGACGGTGTCAGTAGAGCAGTGGACGGTGTCAGTAGAGCAGAGGACAGTGTCAGTAGAGCAGAGGACAGTGTCAGTAGAGCAGAGGACAGTGTCAGTAGAGCAGAGGACAGTGTCAGTAGAGCAGAGGACGGTGTCAGTAGAGCAGAGGACGGTACCAGTAGTTACCATCCACGAAAGCGTGACGCATTATTGCTCTCCTCCAGGTCTTTAAAATCCTATAGTGTATACCACAAAAAAATTTACCATGTGCCGATAAAGTGTTCGGGTTTGGCTTGAGGAAAAGGTGGCAACCCTATGCAGAGACTGCTTTTTATCCCCAGTCTGGCATTGGATATACCTGTCTGCGAGCAATATTATGTTCTGAGTCAATACGTGTTTTACACTTGAAACAACTTATTTAAAACGATTCTAAACTGCATTGTTCAAACAATAAACTAAACCTTTGATATCTGTTTTATTAACATAGAGCTTGGAAGTACGCTTTAGTTTTAAAAGAATTTCAGGAGAGCAATCAATAGTAATTTATATTGTGCTCAGCCCTTCTAAATATTTCATACAGTGTGACTTTGCTGAATGTGTTTTTCTTTATAAATTAAAGCCAGCGGACAGATGTTGTAGAAAGTAAAATCATTTTCTGGCAAGGAGGAACTCTGCGAGCCTTTTGTTTGCCTTTGTGCTGCCAGCTTTGCTGCACAGTGCTTAATCTATATTTAAGGCCAATAACTAATTCTATTGCTTTTTGTTAAGCTTTGGGTGGAATAACATGTGAAACTTTCTTTATTTACTAGGTGGTTTTATTACATGCTGTGAAGGAACATGCTGCATTTAGTTGTCTAAAGCTGCTTAGCTGTTTTCTGTATAAAATCTCCCTAACAACAGTGGTGGCAATGCTGGATTTCACAAAGGGGATTTGTCCTAAACAAAATTTGAGAACTGCCATTTTTGACTGTTCAGTGACTATCATATCCTAATGCGGCGTACACACGGTCGGAATTTCCAATGGAAACAGTCCGATGGGAGCTTTTCAGCGGATTTTCCGACCGTGTGTATGCCCAACGGTCTTTTTCTGTCGGAATTTCCGACGGACTTTGAATTGAGAACCTGTTCTCAATTTTTCAGACGGAAAACCTTTCTATCGGATTTTCCGATCGTGTGTATGCAATTCCGACACGCAAAATTCCGACGCATGCTCGGAAACAATTCGACGCATGCTCGGAAGCATTAAACTTCCCTTTTATAGTGCTGTCGAACGTGTTTTATGCCGCTGTGTTATTGACCGTCGGAATTTGGTGTGACCGTGTGTAGGCAGCACAGCTTGAGCGGAATTCCGTCGGAATTCCGTCAGAAAAACCGTCAGAGTCTTTTCCGACTAGAATTCCGATCGTGTGTACACGGCATAAGTCTTCACTACTGACCTGCAAGAGGCATGCAGTTTGGGACATGCGATTTCAGTGGCTGCGTGCTTGCTTGGACCCAGTGACTCGTTAAAGTGGTGTTGCAGCCAAAAAAAATAAATTGCATGAATGTACCTAAAAGAAAAAAAAAAACATTTGGAATTTTTTTTTTCTTACCTGTAAATGCCTGTTGCTAGGCGGTCCCTCGTAGTCTGCCTCCTTCAGTGCCTGGGCTGGTGACATCACTTCCCCTTGGCGCAGGAAGGGCTCAGCTCTGCCCCCTCCCTCTTGTCAATCATCTGGGACATGTGACAGGTCCCAGATGACTGCGCTGTCAATCACGGCGCACGGCGCCGCTCGCGCATGCGCAGTGGGTGCCCGGCTGTAAAGCCACAACCGAGTGCCCACAGTTACAATGCCAGCGCCGCCGAGAGGAGGGGGAGACGAGCGGGGCTTCGATCCCCCGCATCGCTGGACCCTGGGACAGGTAAGTGTCCAATTATTAAAAGTCAGCAGCTGCAGTATTTGTAGCTGCTGACATTTAATTATTTTTTTCAGAATGGGAACTCCTCTTTAAAGCAGAATTTTACCCCCTTTTTTTGCCTTCACTAATGTGGCTCCCCCCAGCCATCCCTTTCAGCAAAATTGTCTGAAGGGGAACTATTTTCAGCGACATGCAACCAGCATTTCTGCCTTTCTGGCCTAGACACCCCAAAGAAGCCTCCTGGGATACCTGGCTTGGCTAGAGAAAGAAAACAATTTAGGACACTTTGCTGCAGTGCTTTCTGTGTCTCCCAATGGTTTTCAGCTGCATAAGTTAACACTACCTCAGCTTCATCCACCAGGGGGAGCTGACAAGCAGTAGGAGCTCAAGAGACCTCATGGTTGGCAGCATTGAATCATGGGAGATGAAGTTTGCAAAATAAACTTTACTATGGTAGTTAATAGACTATTGGACTACAATTTCCAATATGAGCCAAGTATAAAGAGAGCAGTATTTTCACAGGGGAATATCAAGGGATTTCTTCATTGCTGCGAGGAGATCAGGGTATATACATCGCTGCTCCTGTGTGCACATCAACCTGCTGCAAGCCTCTGGCCATGTACTGAGGGCTGGAGTCTCTCCATAGAGATCCAGAAGTGAGCTGACATCTGAACAGTGAGACCCCTGTTGCTGTATCGCTTGGACTGGTGAGAGGACACTGCTGCCATTAGCCTATTGTTGCTAGCAATGACTGAACACATAGGGACATGCCATCTAACTAGCAGCACTATTTACTGCATGCAAACTTTACTGGAACTGTACTCATGTGCACCACCATAAAGACTGGGCCCCAACCCTAGCTGGCTCAAGAAGTAGGGCAAGCGACTGCTCATTAGACATGTGCGTCGTCCAAAAATTAATTTAGTTTCGTTCCGTTTTGTATTTAAAAAAATCGTAATTCGTGTCCGAAATTCAATTCGAATTCGTACGAAATCCAAATTTCCGTTAGATTCATAAACTTTTAGTTAAAATAACGAAAGTTCGTTATGATGAATTTATCATTATGAGGGGCTCCCACCATCCCTGTGCTGTGCTGACTTCCTGGGTTTTTAACCTTTAGTTTCGTTAACTTTTCGTAAAAATAACGAATGTTCGTTATGATGAAGTTATCATTATGAGGGGTTCCCAACATTCCTGTGCTGTGCTGACTTCCTGGGTTTTTAACTTTTAGGTTTGTTAACTTTTCGTAACAATTGCGAATGTTCGTTATGATGAATTTATCATTATGAGGGGTTCCCACCATCCTCTTGTGAACAAAACACCAGTCACGTTTCTGTTAATTTGGATCCGAATTTCCGAAATTCGTTAACGAAATTACGTATTTTGTATAAAATTCGTAAGCATAGAAATTCCCATAGGGTTCCCATCATCCCTGTGCTGAGTTTCCAGGTCTGTACACCTGCTGTGTCCATTACGAGGGGTTCCCGCCATCCCTGTGCTGTGCTGACTTTCTGGGTTTTTAACTTGTAGGTTCGTTAACTTTTCGTAACAATTACAAATTTTCGTTATGATGAATTTATCATTATGAGGGGCTCCCACCATCCCTGTTCTGTGCTGACTTCCTGGGTTTTTAACTTTTAGGTTCGTTAACAATTCAGAATGCTCGTTATGAATTTAGATCCGAAATTCGTAAACGAAATTTCCTATTTCGGACAGAATTCACATGCACAAAAATTTGTATTTTGGATTAGTATGAATGTACGAATTTCTAGAAATTCGTACGAATTTTCGATTCGTACAAAACTAATCGCACATGTCTACTGCTCACTCAAATAGTTTCTTCACAAGAACTTTGCCTATTGTCCATAGTTATTATCTATAGATGTAGCAAGTTTTACATTTCATCACTGCCATTAATTTAGATTGCAATCAAAAGTGGATATAGCCTACTGTTTACAGAGTAGGTATCGCAGTATTGATTATCATTGCTGTTACTGTTTTCTAATGCCATTACTTATTGTTTATTTTGTGGATTACCAGGTTTACTCTACTTTAGTTGCATAGAACTATAGATCCATTCTGTGCTGCTATAGCCTGGTGAACATAGTGGGGTTGATTTACTAAAGGCAAATACATTCAGAGGCGTATCTAGTGAAAATGGCGCCTATGGCAAGAACTGAAACTGCGCCCCTGTCAAAACATTTGAAACCCATCTTTCAGATAACCTTAACAAACAAAAAAACAGCACCCATAAATGCAGTAACATCAGCACCCATAAATGCGGTAACATCAGCACCCATAAATGCAGTAACATCAGCACCCATAAATGCGGTAACATCAGCACCCAAAAATGCAATAACATCAGCACCCATAAATGCGGTAAGGATGGGCCCGGTGCTCGATGCGAACCCACGTTCGCATCGAGCACCGGGCGTTCGCTCGCTCGGCGAGCCCAGAACTATTTTGGCCGCTCGCATCACGTTCGTGTGATGCGAGCGGCCCCGCAATGCATTGCGGCCGGCGCGGCCGACGCAGTGCATTGCTGGCTGATGATTGGCCAAGCATGCACTGTGACCCCGCATGCTTGGCCAATCACAGCCCCGGAAACTCGAAGAGCCATAATTGGCTACAGGCAGGACGCCTGTAGCCAATTACAGCTCAGGGGCTGTAGTACACGCCCCCCCCTATAAAACGCCGCCACGCCGTCTGCGCCGGTCACATGCTGTTCCGGCGCAGATTGAGCAGGCTGTTTCTGTGACACTCTGCTGCATTTAGATAGTTAGAGAGATTCACTTACAGAGATTGAGTTAGATAGATTCAGTTACAAAGATTGATTGACAAAGAGGGGCTTGTAGTGTGCTCGTGGCAGGCAGGCAGAGCTCCTATATTTTGTTACCAGAAGCACCTATAGGACTTGTAGTGTGTTCGTGGCAGGCAGGCAGAGCTCCTATATTTTGTTACCAGAAGCACCTATAGGACTTGAAGTGTGTTAGTCCCATTACACACACAGAGCTATATTTTCTTCCCAGAAGCACCTATAGGACTTGAAGTGTGTTAGTCCCATTACACAGAGCTATATTTTCTTCCAGAAGCACCTATAGGACTTGAAGTGTGTTAGTCCCATTACACACACAGAGCTATATTTTCCCAGAAGCACCTATAGGACTTGAAGTGTGTTAGTCCCATTACACACAGAGCTATATTTTGTTCAGAAGCACCTATAGGACTTGAAGTGTGTTAGTCCCATTACACACACAGAGCTATATTTTGTTCCCAGAAGCACATATAGGACTTGAAGTGTGTTAGTCCCATCACACACACAGAGCTATATTTTGTTCCCAGAAGCACCTATAGGACTTGAAGTGTGTTAGTCCCATCACACACACAGAGCTATATTTTCTTCCCAGAAGCACCTATAGGACTTGAAGTGTGTTAGTCCCATTACACACACAGAGCTATATTTTGTTCCCAGAAGCACCTATAGGACTTGAAGTGTGTTAGTCCCATCACACACACAGAGCTATATTTTTTCTTCCCAGAAGCACCTATAGGACTTGAAGTGTGTTAGTCCCATCACACACACACAGAGCTATATTTTCTTCCCAGAAGCACCTATAGGACTTGAAGTGTGTTAGTCCCATCACACACACAGAGCTATATTTTGTTCCCAGAAGCACCTATAGGACTTGAAGTGTGTTAGTCCCATCACACACACAGAGCTATATTTTGTTCCCAGAAGCACCTATAGGACTTGAAGTGTGTTAGTCCCATTACACACACAGAGCTATATTTTCTTCCCAGAAGCACCTATAGGACTTGAAGTGTGTTAGTCCCATTACACACACACATATTTTCTTCCCAGAAGCACCTATAGGACTTGAAGTGTGTTAGTCCCAGAAGCACCTATAGGACTTGAAGTGTGTTAGTCCCATCACACACACAGAGCTATATTTTGTTCCCAGAAGCACCTATAGGACTTGAAGTGTGTTAGTCCCATTACACACACAGAGCTATATTTTCTTCCCAGAAGCACCTTAGGACTTGAAGTGTGTTAGTCCCAGAACACACACCTATATTTTCTTCCCAGAAGCACCTATAGGACTTGAAGTGTGTTAGTCCCATCACACACACAGAGCTATATTTTGTTCCCAGAAGCACCTATAGGACTTGAAGTGTGTTAGTCCCATTACACACACACAGAGCTATATTTTGTTCCCAGAAGCACCTATAGGACTTGAAGTGTGTTAGTCCCATCACACACACAGAGCTATATTTTGTTCCCAGAAGCACCTATAGGACTTGAAGTGTGTTAGTCCCATCACACACACAGAGCTATATTTTGTTCCCAGAAGCACCTATAGGACTTGAAGTGTGTTAGTCCCATCACACACACACAGAGCTATATTTTGTTCCCAGAAGCACCTATAGGACTTGAAGTGTGTTAGTCCCATTACACACACAGAGCTATATTTTCTTCCCAGAAGCACCTATAGGACTTGATAGTCCCATCACACACACAGAGCTATATTTTGTTCCCAAGCACCTATAGGACTTGAAGTGTGTTAGTCCCATCACACACACAGAGCTATATTTTGTTCCCAGAAGCACCTATAGGACTTGAAGTGTGTTAGTCCCATTACCCACAGAGCTATATTTTGTTCCCAGAAGCACTATAGGACTTGAAGTGTGTTAGTCCCATCACACACACAGAGCTATATTTTGTTCCCAGAAGCACCTATAGGACTTGAAGTGTGTTAGTCCCATTACACACACAGAGCTATATTTTGTTCCCAGAAGCACCTATAGGACTTGAAGTGTGTTAGTCCCATTACACACACAGAGCTATATTTTCTTCCAGAAGCACCTATAGGACTTGAAGTGTGTTAGTCCCATCACACACACAGAGCTATATTTTCCCAGAAGCACCTATAGGACTTGAAGTGTGTTAGTCCCATCACACACACAGAGCTATATTTTCTTCCCAGAAGCACCTAGGACTTGAAGTGTGTTAGTCCCATCACACACACAGAGCTATATTTTCTTCCCAGAAGCACCTATAGGACCTGAAGTGTGTTAGTCCCATCACACAGAGCTCCTCTATTTTCTTTGCAGAAGCACCCATAGGACTTCTAGTGTGTTAGTGGCATCACACAGAGCTCCTATATTTTCTTCTCAGCAGCACCCACAGGACTTCTAGTGTGTTAGTGGCATCACACAGAGCTCCTCTATTTTCTTTGCATAAGCACCCACAGGACTTCTAGTGTGTTAGTGGCATCACACAGAGCTCCTCTATTTTCTTTGCATAAGCACCCACAGGACTTCTAGTGTGTTAGTGGCATCACACAGAGCTCCTCTATTTTCTTTGCAGAAGCACCCATAGGACTTCTAGTGTGTTAGTGGCATCACACAGAGCTCCTATATATTCTTCTCAGCAGCACCCACAGGACTTCTAGTGTGTTAGTGGCATCACACAGAGCTCCTCTATTTTCTTTGCATAAGCACCCACAGGACTTCTAGTGTGTTAGTGGCATCACACAGAGCTCCTCTATTTTCTTTGCATAAGCACCCACAGGACTTCTAGTGTGTTAGTGGCATCACACAGAGCTCCTCTATTTTCTTTGCATAAGCACCCACAGGACTTCTAGTGTGTTAGTGGCATCACACAGAGCTCCTCTATTTTCTTTGCATAAGCACCCACAGGACTTCTAGTGTGTTAGTGGCATCACACAGAGCTCCTCTATTTTCTTTGCAGAAGCACCCACAGGACTTCTAGTGTGTTAGTGGCATCACACACAGAGCTCCTCTATTTTCTTTGCATAAGCACCCACAGGACTTCTAGTGTGTTAGTGGCATCACACAGAGCTCCTCTATTTTCTTTGCAGAAGCACCCATAGGACTTCTAGTGTGTTAGTGGCATCACACAGAGCTCCTATATATTCTTATCAGCAGCACCCACAGGACTTCTAGTGTGTTAGTGGCATCACACAGAGCTCCTCTATTTTCTTTGCAGAAGCACCCACAGGACTTCTAGTGTGTTAGTGGCATCACACAGAGCTCCTCTATTTTCTTTGCATAAGCACCCACAGGACTTCTAGTGTGTTAGTGGCATCACACAGAGCTCCTCTATTTTCTTTGCAGAAGCACCCATAGGACTTCTAGTGTGTTAGTGGCATCACACAGAGCTCCTATATTTTCTTCTCAGCAGCACCCACAGGACTACCGACTACAATGGCTGGAAGACCGCCAAGGGGAGGCAGAGCGTGCAGAGCCAAGAACACAGGGCAGGCAGGCTCTGTTTCTAGTGGACGTGGCCGTGGACGTGGACGTGGTCGTGCATCGTCATCAGCACGTGGCCATGGGACACGCGCGTCTTTGTTTTCGGCAGCTGGACATGTGGAGCCGCATCATGCTGAAGGCTTGGTAGAATGGATGACCAAGCCCTCCTCATCCTCCTCATCCTCTCTCACCCAGGCTCAGGGTACTGACAGAGCATCATCAGCCACCCCTTCCCTAGACCCACCATGTCCTCCTGAGGAGTCCCCCGAACTCTTTGAGCACAGTGTTGGGTACATGCTCCAGGAGGATGCCCAACGATTCGAAGGCTCGGATGACGATACCCAGCTTGAGGAATCTGGCAGTACAGTTCCACCAGCTGCAGCTTACTGCCAGGTTTGCTCTAGTGGTGAAGAGGGAGGGGATGATGAGGTCACTGACTCCACGTGGGTGCCTCAAGGGAGAGAGGATGAGGAGGAGGACGAGGAGGAGGAGGATGCGGCGTCACATGTCCAACGAGGCAGGATGCCCCCTGGAGGCCAGGTAGAGGCCAGCACAGCAACTGTACAACACCGCAGAGCTCCGCCTGTGCAGGGCGCTGCCTCTGCACGTTATCAGAAAAGTTCTTTGGTGTGGGCCTTTTTTGAGACGAGTGCAGCAGATCGCACCACTGCTATTTGCAATATTTGTCTCAAGCGTATCTCGCGTGGCCAAAACATCAGCCGCTTGGGCACGACAAGCATGACCAGACATATGGCGACCTGCCATGCAGCTCGTTGGCAGGCACACATAAAAGACCCACACCAAAGAACTAAGCGGACCTCTCCTTGCTCCTCCTCAGCTGGGATCTCCATCCCCACTACACCTTCAGTCCTCTCTGAAAGCTGCTCTGAGAGGACTGAAGGTGTAGAATTCGGTGTGTCACAACCAAGTACTTGCAGTACACCGACGTCCGAATGCAGCAGGCAAATTTCCCTGCCCCAGCTGCTGGACCGTAGAAAGAAGTACACTCCCAGCCATCCACATGCCCAGCGGTTGAATGCTAGCCTTGCTAAATTGCTAGCACTTCAACTGCTGCCTTTTCAGTTGGTAGACTCGGCCCCCTTCCGTGAGTTTGTTCAATGTGCGGTTCCTCAGTGGCAGGTTCCCAAACGCCACTTTTTCTCGCGGAAGGCGATTCCGTCTCTCTACCGGCATGTGGAGGGCAATGTCCATGCCTCGCTGGACAGGGCGGTCAGCGGTAAGGTGCATATTACCGCTGACTCATGGTCCAGCAGGCATGGACAGGGACGGTACCTTTCTTTCACGGCCCATTGGGTCACTCTATTGGCAGCTGGGAGGGATGCAGGACAAGGTGCAGTAGTGTTGGAGGTTGTTCCGCCACCACGCCTCCAAAACGCGACTACTGCTACTGGTTGTGACACACCTCTCTCCTCCACCCCCCCTCCTCTTCTTCTTCCTCCAGTGCTCTGTCCTTGGAACCAGCGGTGCTCCGTAGGCGTACAAGGGGCTACGCAAGTACGCAGGCAAAAAGATGCCATGCCGTGCTTGCGCTGGTGTGTTTGGGGGACAGGAGCCACACTGGGCCAGAGGTTCTGGCAGCTCTGCAGGGGCAGGCCGAGAGGTGGTTGACGCCACGTCAGCTTAAGCCAGGAATGGTCGTTTCTGACAATGGCACCAACCTCCTCTCCGCCCTGCGACAGGGGCAGCTCACCCATGTGCCCTGCATGGCTCACGTCCTCAACCTGGTGGTGCAGCGGTTCTTGGGCAGGTTCCCAGGCTTACAGGATGTCCTGAGGCAGGCCAGGAAAGTCTGTGTGCATTTCCGCCGATCTTATAATGCCAGTGCTCGGCTGACTGAGCTGCAAAAGGAGCTGAACCTGCCCAAGAACCGCCTAATATCTGACATGCCCACCAGGTGGAACTCAACGTTGGCCATGCTGCAGCGACTGCACACGCAGCAGAGGGCCATCAATGAGTACCTTTGCGACTACGGCACCAGGACAGGGTCAGGGGAGCTTGGTTTTTTTTCCCCACGTCAGTGGAGCATGATCAGGGATGCATGCACTGTCCTCTCACCATTTGAGGAGGCCACGAGGATGGTGAGCAGTGACAGTGCATGCATCAGTGACACTGTCCCTCTTGTCCACCTGTTGGAGCATACGCTGCGTGGGATAATGGACAGGGCACTTGAGGCAGAACAGAGGCAGGAAGAGGAGGACTTCCTTGCCTCTCAAGGCCCCCTTTATCCGGACAGTGTTCCTTCTGTCCCACCCATCACACAGGAAGAGGATGAGGAGGAGGAGGAGGAGGAGGAGGAGGAGGATTGTGTGAGCATGGAGGTGGAGCCTGGCACTCAGCATCAGCAGCAGCAGTCTTTTAGGGATGATGTACAGTCCCAACAAGCCAGTGGACTTGTACGTGGCTGGGAGGAGGTGGCTGGCGATCATGTCATCCTCAGTGACCCAGAAGACTCCGGACCGAATGCCTCAGCTAACCTACGCTGCATGGCCTCCCTGATCCTGCAAAGCCTGCGGAAGGATCCTCGTGTTCTTCGGATCAAGGAGAGGGACCATTACTGGCTGGCCACTCTCCTTGATCCGCGGTACAAGGGTAAGGTTGCGGACCTTATCTTGCCGTCGCAGAGGGAGCAGAGGATGAGACATCTCAGGGAGGCCTTGCAGAAAGGTCTGTGCAACGCGTTCCCAGAAACTGGGAGGCTACAAACTCCTGGTCCTGGGCGACGAGTTGCTGAGGCTTCGGTCAGTGGCAGAAGGAGCGGTGGGGAAGGTGGACGTCTGACCGATGCGTTCAGACAATTTTTTAGTCCGCAGCCCCAAGGTATGATCGGTTCCAGCAACCATCGCCAGCGTCTGATATACATGGTGCAGGAATACCTTGGGGCAAGGTCAGACTTGGACACCTTTCCCACCGAAAATCCTCTGGCTTACTGGGTCCTGAGGATGGATCACTGGCCAGAGCTTGCACAGTATGCAATTGAGCTACTGGCCTGTCCTGCCTCCAGCGTTCTTTCCGAACGCACATTCAGTGCTGCTGGAGGATTTGTGACTGATCATAGGGTGCGCCTGTCCACCGCCTCGGTTGATCGACTGACATTCATCAAAATGAATCAGTCTTGGATCACCACCAGCTACCAGGCACCTGAGGCGGATATAACCGAATAATTTTTAATGTCACATCCCTTCAAGACTGCCTATGCTGATGCTGAGTGACTGTCCTCTTATGTTCACTGACTATCCTCTTCCTCCTCCTCAATGATCCATGCCACCACACCAGTGCCTAAGGCACAATTTTTCAGCCCCTGTTTAACAGGGGCGTGTACTTACAATTTTTTAAAAAAAAATGCTTCGCAACACGTGTGACTGCTGTGCTCCAAGTACAGTCTCTGTGAGGGCCGTGTTGCAGTGTTGTGGCACCAGCACCAGTGCCTAAGGCACAATTTTTCAGCCCCTGTTTAACAGGGGCGTGTACTTACAATTTTTAAAAAAAATGCTTCGCAACACGTGTGACTGCTGTGCTCCAAGTACAGTCTCTGTGAGGGCCGTGTTGCAGTGTTGTGGCACCAGTGCCTAAGGCACAATTTTTCAGCCCCTGTTTAACAGGGGCGTGTACTTACAATTTTTAAAAAAAATGCTTCGCAACACGTGTGACTGCTGTGCTCCAAGTACAGTATCTGTGAGGGCCGGGTTGCAGTGTTGTGGCACCAGCACCAGTGCCTAAGGCACAATTTTTCAGCCCCTGTTTAACAGGGGCGTGTACTTACAATTTTTTTTAAAAAAAATGCTTCGCAACACGTGTGACTGCTGTGCTCCAAGTACAGTATCTGTGAGGGCCGGGTTGCAGTGTTGTGGCACCAGCACCAGTGCCTAAGGCACAATTTTTCAGCCCCTGTTTAACAGGGGCGTGTACTTACAATTTTTTAAAAAAATGCTTCGCAACACGTGTGACTGCTGTGCTCCAAGTACAGTCTCTGTGAGGGCCGTGTTGCAGTGTTGTGGCACCAGCACCAGTGCCTAAGGCACAATTTTTCAGCCCCTGTTTAACAGGGGCGTGTACATACAATTTTTATAAAAAAAATGCTTCGCAACAATGTGCTCCAAGTACAGTATCTGTGAGGGGTTGCAGTGTTGTGGCACCAGCACCAGTGCCTAAGGCACAATTTTTCAGCCCCTGTTTAACAGGGGCGTGTACTTACAATTTTTTAAAAAAATGCTTCGCAACACGTGTGACTGCTGTGCTCCAAGTACAGTATCTGTGAGGGTTTGCAGTGTTGTGGCACCAGCACCAGTGCCTAAGGCACAATTTTTCAGCCCCTGTTTAACAGGGGCGGGTAATTACAAATCTTGATCTAATAGTTCACAGCAGGGCCCATTCCTGCGCCCACCAAGAGTAACTATGAGGGCCTACAGTCTTGTGGCAACACCGTCCACCACCACCGCCAAAGGCCCAATTTTTCTGCCCTGTTCATCAGGTGCTTGCAATTACAAATCTTGATCTAATAGTTCACAGCAGGGCCCATTCCTGCGCCCACCAAGAGTAACTATGAGGGCCTACAGTCTTGTGGCAACACCGTCCACCACCACCGCCAAAGGCCCAATTTTTCTGCCCTGTTCATCAGGTGCTTGCAATTACAAATCTTGATCTAATAACTCACAGCAGGGCCCATTCCTGCGCCCACCAAGAGTAACTGTGAGAGCTTACAGTCTTGTGGCAACACCGTCCACCACCACCACCACCACCCCCAATTTTTCTGCCCTGTTCAACAGGTGCATGCAATTACAAATCTTGATCTATTAACTCACAGCAGGGCCCATTCCTGTGCCCACCAGTCTTGTGGCTACACCAACATCTAATAGGGCAAATTTCTGCAGAGTATATACGCCAGGCCCCTACTTTCATACATCCAACTTACAAACGACTCCTACTTGCAAATGGAAAGAGAAAACAGGAAGTGAGAGGAAATCTACCCCTAGGAAGGGAAATTCTATCCTGTTAGATTTAATTTGGGAAAAAGGTATCTCCTCTCTACTGATACTTTATCACCAATCCTTGTTTCAATTAAAACCCCACTTTTCCAAAAACATTTGTCATTGGGACGGAAAGTGAGGTGACATGTTCTGAACAGATGTGCAAAGACAGCAAATGTTACAGGGGTGATAACCCCTCCCTATGTTCTCCAAAAAGCTTAAAAATAGATTTTTTTGGGATGGAGCTACACTTCATAATGTACCTGTTCAGATTCTACTTAAGATCAAACCTAAAGCCGCAAGTGGTTTTAAATGCTTCTTTTTTTCCTTTACAAATGTCATTTTGTGCAAGGACAGTTCTAAACACGGGAAACACATGCCACTTCACAGGCATACTTTGGACACCCCCCAGGTACCATATTTAAAGGAAAATGTCACTTTTTTTTTTTTCACTTTATGCATCATTAAAATGACTGCTCCCGAAAAAACGTTAGTTTTTAAAAGTTCTTTTTGCATTGATATATGTCCCCTGGGGCAGGACCCGGGTCCCCAAACCTGTTTTATGACATTAACATGCATATTGGCCGTTGTAATTAGCACTTTTGATTTCGAACGTTCGCGTCCATTATAACGTATAGGGTTCGAAAATTCGCGCGAACTTTCGGTCCGTTCGAAGGTTCTGGTTCGAACCGAACCCGGGGTGTTCGGCTCATCCCTAATAAATGCGGTAACATCAGCACCCATAAATGCGGTAACATCAGCACCCATAAATGCAATAACATCAGCACCCATAAATGCGGTAACATCAGCACCCATAAATGCAGTAACATCAGCACCCATAAATGCGGTAACATCAGCACCCATAAATGCGGTAACATCAGCACCCATAAATGCGGTAACATCAGCACCCATAAATGCGGTAACATCAGCACTAAGGATGGGCCCGGTGCTCGATGCGAACCCACGTTCGCATCGAGCACCGGGCGTTCGCTCGCGCGGCGAGCCCAGAACTATTTTGGCCGCTCGCATCACGTTCGTGTGATGCGAGCGGCCCCGCAATGCATTGCGGCCGGCGCGGCCGACGCAGTGCATTGCTGGCTGATGATTGGCCAAGCATGCACTGTGACCCCGCATGCTTGGCCAATCACAGCCCCGGAAACTCGAAGAGCCATAATTGGCTACAGGCAGGACGCCTGTAGCCAATTACAGCTCAGGGGCTGTAGTACACGCCCCCCCCTATAAAACGCCGCCACGCCGTCTGCGCCGGTCACATGCTGTTCCGGCGCAGATTGAGCAGGCTGTTTCTGTGACACTCTGCTGCATTTAGATAGTTAGAGAGATTCACTTACAGAGATTGAGTTAGATAGATTCAGTTACAAAGATTGATTGACAAAGAGGGGCTTGTAGTGTGCTCGTGGCAGGCAGGCAGAGCTCCTATATTTTGTTACCAGAAGCACCTATAGGACTTGTAGTGTGCTCGTGGCAGGCAGGCAGAGCTCCTATATTTTGTTACCAGAAGCACCTATAGGACTTGTAGTGTGTTCGTGGCAGGCAGGCAGAGCTCCTATATTTTGTTACCAGAGGCACCTATAGGACTTGAAGTGTGTTAGTCCCATTACACACACAGAGCTATATTTTCTTCCCAGAAGCACCTATAGGACTTGAAGTGTGTTAGTCCCATTACACACACAGAGCTATATTTTCTTCCCAGAAGCACCTATAGGACTTGAAGTGTGTTAGTCCCATTACACACACAGAGCTATATTTTCTTCCCAGAAGCACCTATAGGACTTGAAGTGTGTTAGTCCCATTACACACACAGAGCTATATTTTGTTCCCAGAAGCACCTATAGGACTTGAAGTGTGTTAGTCCCATTACACACACAGAGCTATATTTTCTTCCCAGAAGCACATATAGGACTTGAAGTGTGTTAGTCCCATCACACACACAGAGCTATATTTTCTTCCCAGAAGCACCTATAGGACTTGAAGTGTGTTAGTCCCATCACACACACAGAGCTATATTTTGTTCCCAGAAGCACCTATAGGACTTGAAGTGTGTTAGTCCCATTACACACACAGAGCTATATTTTCTTCCCAGAAGCACCTATAGGACTTGAAGTGTGTTAGTCCCATCACACACACAGAGCTATATTTTGTTCCCAGAAGCACCTATAGGACTTGAAGTGTGTTAGTCCCATCACACACACAGAGCTATATTTTCTTCCCAGAAGCACCTATAGGACTTGAAGTGTGTTAGTCCCATCACACACACAGAGCTATATTTTGTTCCCAGAAGCACCTATAGGACTTGAAGTGTGTTAGTCCCATCACACACACAGAGCTATATTTTGTTCCCAGAAGCACCTATAGGACTTGAAGTGTGTTAGTCCCATTACACACACAGAGCTATATTTTCTTCCCAGAAGCACCTATAGGACTTGAAGTGTGTTAGTCCCATTACACACACAGAGCTATATTTTCTTCCCAGAAGCACCTATAGGACTTGAAGTGTGTTAGTCCCATCACACACACAGAGCTATATTTTGTTCCCAGAAGCACCTATAGGACTTGAAGTGTGTTAGTCCCATCACACACACAGAGCTATATTTTGTTCCCAGAAGCACCTATAGGACTTGAAGTGTGTTAGTCCCATTACACACACAGAGCTATATTTTCTTCCCAGAAGCACCTATAGGACTTGAAGTGTGTTAGTCCCATCACACACACAGAGCTATATTTTCTTCCCAGAAGCACCTATAGGACTTGAAGTGTGTTAGTCCCATCACACACACAGAGCTATATTTTGTTCCCAGAAGCACCTATAGGACTTGAAGTGTGTTAGTCCCATCACACACACAGAGCTATATTTTCTTCCCAGAAGCACCTATAGGACTTGAAGTGTGTTAGTCCCATCACACACACAGAGCTATATTTTGTTCCCAGAAGCACCTATAGGACTTGAAGTGTGTTAGTCCCATCACACACACAGAGCTATATTTTGTTCCCAGAAGCACCTATAGGACTTGAAGTGTGTTAGTCCCATTACACACACAGAGCTATATTTTGTTCCCAGAAGCACCTATAGGACTTGAAGTGTGTTAGTCCCATTACACACACAGAGCTAGATTTTCTTCCAGAAGCACCTATAGGACTTGAAGTGTGTTAGTCCCATCACACACACAGAGCTATATTTTGTTCCCAGAAGCACCTATAGGACTTGAAGTGTGTTAGTCCCATCACACACACAGAGCTATATTTTGTTCCCAGAAGCACCTATAGGACTTGAAGTGTGTTAGTCCCATTACACACACAGAGCTATATTTTGTTCCCAGAAGCACCTATAGGACTTGAAGTGTGTTAGTCCCATTACACACACAGAGCTATATTTTCTTCCCAGAAGCACCTATAGGACTTGAAGTGTGTTAGTCCCATCACACACACAGAGCTATATTTTGTTCCCAGAAGCACCTATAGGACTTGAAGTGTGTTAGTCCCATCACACACACAGAGCTATATTTTGTTCCCAGAAGCACCTATAGGACTTGAAGTGTGTTAGTCCCATTACACACACAGAGCTATATTTTGTTCCCAGAAGCACCTATAGGACTTGAAGTGTGTTAGTCCCATTACACACACAGAGCTATATTTTCTTCCCAGAAGCACCTATAGGACTTGAAGTGTGTTAGTCCCATCACACACACAGAGCTATATTTTCTTCCCAGAAGCACCTATAGGACTTGAAGTGTGTTAGTCCCATCACACAGAGCTCCTCTATTTTCTTTGCAGAAGCACCCATAGGACTTCTAGTGTGTTAGTGGCATCACACAGAGCTCCTATATATTCTTCTCAGCAGCACCCACAGGACTTCTAGTGTGTTAGTGGCATCACACAGAGCTCCTCTATTTTCTTTGCATAAGCACCCACAGGACTTCTAGTGTGTTAGTGGCATCACACAGAGCTCCTCTATTTTCTTTGCATAAGCACCCACAGGACTTCTAGTGTGTTAGTGGCATCACACAGAGCTCCTCTATTTTCTTTGCAGAAGCACCCATAGGACTTCTAGTGTGTTAGTGGCATCACACAGAGCTCCTATATATTCTTCTCAGCAGCACCCACAGGACTTCTAGTGTGTTAGTGGCATCACACAGAGCTCCTCTATTTTCTTTGCATAAGCACCCACAGGACTTCTAGTGTGTTAGTGGCATCACACAGAGCTCCTCTATTTTCTTTGCATAAGCACCCACAGGACTTCTAGTGTGTTAGTGGCATCACACAGAGCTCCTCTATTTTCTTTGCATAAGCACCCACAGGACTTCTAGTGTGTTAGTGGCATCACACAGAGCTCCTCTATTTTCTTTGCATAAGCACCCACAGGACTTCTAGTGTGTTAGTGGCATCACACAGAGCTCCTCTATTTTCTTTGCAGAAGCACCCACAGGACTTCTAGTGTGTTAGTGGCATCACACAGAGCTCCTCTATTTTCTTTGCATAAGCACCCACAGGACTTCTAGTGTGTTAGTGGCATCACACAGAGCTCCTCTATTTTCTTTGCAGAAGCACCCATAGGACTTCTAGTGTGTTAGTGGCATCACACAGAGCTCCTATATATTCTTCTCAGCAGCACCCACAGGACTTCTAGTGTGTTAGTGGCATCACACAGAGCTCCTCTATTTTCTTTGCTGAAGCACCCACAGGACTTCTAGTGTGTTAGTGGCATCACACAGAGCTCCTCTATTTTCTTTGCATAAGCACCCACAGGACTTCTAGTGTGTTAGTGGCATCACACAGAGCTCCTCTATTTTCTTTGCAGAAGCACCCATAGGACTTCTAGTGTGTTAGTGGCATCACACAGAGCTCCTATATTTTCTTCTCAGCAGCACCCACAGGACTACCGACTACAATGGCTGGAAGACCGCCAAGGGGAGGCAGAGCGTGCAGAGCCAAGAACACAGGGCAGGCAGGCTCTGTTTCTAGTGGACGTGGCCGTGGACGTGGTCGTGCATCGTCATCAGCACGTGGCCATGGGACACGCGCGTCTTTGTTTTCGGCAGCTGGACATGTGGAGCCGCATCATGCTGAAGGCTTGGTAGAATGGATGACCAAGCCCTCCTCATCCTCCTCATCCTCTCTCACCCAGGCTCAGGGTACTGACAGAGCATCATCAGCCACCCCTTCCCTAGACCCACCATGTCCTCCTGAGGAGTCCCCCGAACTCTTTGAGCACAGTGTTGGGTACATGCTCCAGGAGGATGCCCAACGATTCGAAGGCTCGGATGACGATACCCAGCTTGAGGAATCTGGCAGTACAGTTCCACCAGCTGCAGCTTACTGCCAGGTTTGCTCTAGTGGTGAAGAGGGAGGGGATGATGAGGTCACTGACTCCACGTGGGTGCCTCAAGGGAGAGAGGATGAGGAGGAGGACGAGGAGGAGGAGGATGCGGCGTCACATGTCCAACGAGGCAGGATGCCCCCTGGAGGCCAGGTAGAGGCCAGCACAGCAACTGTACAACACCGCAGAGCTCCGCCTGTGCAGGGCGCTGCCTCTGCACGTTATCAGAAAAGTTCTTTGGTGTGGGCCTTTTTTGAGACGAGTGCAGCAGATCGCACCACTGCTATTTGCAATATTTGTCTCAAGCGTATCTCGCGTGGCCAAAACATCAGCCGCTTGGGCACGACAAGCATGACCAGACATATGGCGACCTGCCATGCAGCTCGTTGGCAGGCACACATAAAAGACCCACACCAAAGAACTAAGCGGACCTCTCCTTGCTCCTCCTCAGCTGGGATCTCCATCCCCACTACACCTTCAGTCCTCTCTGAAAGCTGCTCTGAGAGGACTGAAGGTGTAGAATTCGGTGTGTCACAACCAAGTACTTGCAGTACACCGACGTCCGAATGCAGCAGGCAAATTTCCCTGCCCCAGCTGCTGGACCGTAGAAAGAAGTACACTCCCAGCCATCCACATGCCCAGCGGTTGAATGCTAGCCTTGCTAAATTGCTAGCACTTCAACTGCTGCCTTTTCAGTTGGTAGACTCGGCCCCCTTCCGTGAGTTTGTTCAATGTGCGGTTCCTCAGTGGCAGGTTCCCAAACGCCACTTTTTCTCGCGGAAGGCGATTCCGTCTCTCTACCGGCATGTGGAGGGCAATGTCCATGCCTCGCTGGACAGGGCGGTCAGCGGTAAGGTGCATATTACCGCTGACTCATGGTCCAGCAGGCATGGACAGGGACGGTACCTTTCTTTCACGGCCCATTGGGTCACTCTATTGGCAGCTGGGAGGGATGCAGGACAAGGTGCAGTAGTGTTGGAGGTTGTTCCGCCACCACGCCTCCAAAACGCGACTACTGCTACTGGTTGTGACACACCTCTCTCCTCCACCCCCTCCTCTTCTTCTTCCTCCAGTGCTCTGTCCTTGGAACCAGCGGTGCTCCGTAGGCGTACAAGGGGCTACGCAAGTACGCAGGCAAAAAGATGCCATGCCGTGCTTGCGCTGGTGTGTTTGGGGGACAGGAGCCACACTGGGCCAGAGGTTCTGGCAGCTCTGCAGGGGCAGGCCGAGAGGTGGTTGACGCCACGTCAGCTTAAGCCAGGAATGGTCGTTTCTGACAATGGCACCAACCTCCTCTCCGCCCTGCGACAGGGGCAGCTCACCCATGTGCCCTGCATGGCTCACGTCCTCAACCTGGTGGTGCAGCGGTTCTTGGGCAGGTTCCCAGGCTTACAGGATGTCCTGAGGCAGGCCAGGAAAGTCTGTGTGCATTTCCGCCGATCTTATAATGCCAGTGCTCGGCTGACTGAGCTGCAAAAGGAGCTGAACCTGCCCAAGAACCGCCTAATATCTGACATGCCCACCAGGTGGAACTCAACGTTGGCCATGCTGCAGCGACTGCACACGCAGCAGAGGGCCATCAATGAGTACCTTTGCGACTACGGCACCAGGACAGGGTCAGGGGAGCTTGGTTTTTTTTCCCCACGTCAGTGGAGCATGATCAGGGATGCATGCACTGTCCTCTCACCATTTGAGGAGGCCACGAGGATGGTGAGCAGTGACAGTGCATGCATCAGTGACACTGTCCCTCTTGTCCACCTGTTGGAGCATACGCTGCGTGGGATAATGGACAGGGCACTTGAGGCAGAACAGAGGCAGGAAGAGGAGGACTTCCTTGCCTCTCAAGGCCCCCTTTATCCGGACAGTGTTCCTTCTGTCCCACCCATCACACAGGAAGAGGATGAGGAGGAGGAGGAGGAGGAGGAGGAGGAGGATTGTGTGAGCATGGAGGTGGAGCCTGGCACTCAGCATCAGCAGCAGCAGTCTTTTAGGGATGATGTACAGTCCCAACAAGCCAGTGGACTTGTACGTGGCTGGGAGGAGGTGGCTGGCGATCATGTCATCCTCAGTGACCCAGAAGACTCCGGACCGAATGCCTCAGCTAACCTACGCTGCATGGCCTCCCTGATCCTGCAAAGCCTGCGGAAGGATCCTCGTGTTCTTCGGATCAAGGAGAGGGACCATTACTGGCTGGCCACTCTCCTTGATCCGCGGTACAAGGGTAAGGTTGCGGACCTTATCTTGCCGTCGCAGAGGGAGCAGAGGATGAGACATCTCAGGGAGGCCTTGCAGAAAGGTCTGTGCAACGCGTTCCCAGAAACTGGGAGGCTACAAACTCCTGGTCCTGGGCGACGAGTTGCTGAGGCTTCGGTCAGTGGCAGAAGGAGCGGTGGGGAAGGTGGACGTCTGACCGATGCGTTCAGACAATTTTTTAGTCCGCAGCCCCAAGGTATGATCGGTTCCAGCAACCATCGCCAGCGTCTGATATACATGGTGCAGGAATACCTTGGGGCAAGGTCAGACTTGGACACCTTTCCCACCGAAAATCCTCTGGCTTACTGGGTCCTGAGGATGGATCACTGGCCAGAGCTTGCACAGTATGCAATTGAGCTACTGGCCTGTCCTGCCTCCAGCGTTCTTTCCGAACGCACATTCAGTGCTGCTGGAGGATTTGTGACTGATCATAGGGTGCGCCTGTCCACCGCCTCGGTTGATCGACTGACATTCATCAAAATGAATCAGTCTTGGATCACCACCAGCTACCAGGCACCTGAGGCGGATATAACCGAATAATTTTTAATGTCACATCCCTTCAAGACTGCCTATGCTGATGCTGAGTGACTGTCCTCTTATGTTCACTGACTATCCTCTTCCTCCTCCTCAATGATCCATGCCACCACACCAGTGCCTAAGGCACAATTTTTCAGCCCCTGTTTAACAGGGGCGTGTACTTACAATTTTTTAAAAAAAATGCTTCGCAACACGTGTGACTGCTGTGCTCCAAGTACAGTCTCTGTGAGGGCCGTGTTGCAGTGTTGTGGCACCAGCACCAGTGCCTAAGGCACAATTTTTCAGCCCCTGTTTAACAGGGGCGTGTACTTACAATTTTTAAAAAAAATGCTTCGCAACACGTGTGACTGCTGTGCTCCAAGTACAGTCTCTGTGAGGGCCGTGTTGCAGTGTTGTGGCACCAGTGCCTAAGGCACAATTTTTCAGCCCCTGTTTAACAGGGGCGTGTACTTACAATTTTTTAAAAAAATGCTTCGCAACACGTGTGACTGCTGTGCTCCAAGTACAGTATCTGTGAGGGCCGGGTTGCAGTGTTGTGGCACCAGCACCAGTGCCTAAGGCACAATTTTTCAGCCCCTGTTTAACAGGGGCGTGTACTTACAATTTTTTAAAAAAAAATGCTTCGCAACACGTGTGACTGCTGTGCTCCAAGTACAGTATCTGTGAGGGCCGGGTTGCAGTGTTGTGGCACCAGCACCAGTGCCTAAGGCACAATTTTTCAGCCCCTGTTTAACAGGGGCGTGTACTTACAATTTTTAAAAAAAATGCTTCGCAACACGTGTGACTGCTGTGCTCCAAGTACAGTCTCTGTGAGGGCCGTGTTGCAGTGTTGTGGCACCAGCACCAGTGCCTAAGGCACAATTTTTCAGCCCCTGTTTAACAGGGGCGTGTACATACAATTTTTATAAAAAAAATGCTTCGCAACAATGTGCTCCAAGTACAGTATCTGTGAGGGGTTGCAGTGTTGTGGCACCAGCACCAGTGCCTAAGGCACAATTTTTCAGCCCCTGTTTAACAGGGGCGTGTACTTACAATTTTTTAAAAAAATGCTTCGCAACACGTGTGACTGCTGTGCTCCAAGTACAGTATCTGTGAGGGGTTGCAGTGTTGTGGCACCAGCACCAGTGCCTAAGGCACAATTTTTCAGCCCCTGTTTAACAGGGGCGGGTAATTACAAATCTTGATCTAATAGTTCACAGCAGGGCCCATTCCTGCGCCCACCAAGAGTAACTATGAGGGCCTACAGTCTTGTGGCAACACCGTCCACCACCACCGCCAAAGGCCCAATTTTTCTGCCCTGTTCATCAGGTGCTTGCAATTACAAATCTTGATCTAATAGTTCACAGCAGGGCCCATTCCTGCGCCCACCAAGAGTAACTATGAGGGCCTACAGTCTTGTGGCAACACCGTCCACCACCACCGCCAAAGGCCCAATTTTTCTGCCCTGTTCATCAGGTGCTTGCAATTACAAATCTTGATCTAATAACTCACAGCAGGGCCCATTCCTGCGCCCACCAAGAGTAACTGTGAGAGCTTACAGTCTTGTGGCAACACCGTCCACCACCACCACCACCGCCCCCAATTTTTCTGCCCTGTTCAACAGGTGCATGCAATTACAAATCTTGATCTATTAACTCACAGCAGGGCCCATTCCTGTGCCCACCAGTCTTGTGGCTACACCAACATCTAATAGGGCAAATTTCTGCAGAGTATATACGCCAGGCCCCTACTTTCATACATCCAACTTACAAACGACTCCTACTTGCAAATGGAAAGAGAAAACAGGAAGTGAGAGGAAATCTACCCCTAGGAAGGGAAATTCTATCCTGTTAGATTTAATTTGGGAAAAAGGTATCTCCTCTCTACTGATACTTTATCACCAATCCTTGTTTCAATTAAAACCCCACTTTTCCAAAAACATTTGTCATTGGGACGGAAAGTGAGGTGACATGTTCTGAACAGATGTGCAAAGACAGCAAATGTTACAGGGGTGATAACCCCTCCCTATGTTCTCCAAAAAGCTTAAAAATAGATTTTTTTGGGATGGAGCTACACTTCATAATGTACCTGTTCAGATTCTACTTAAGATCAAACCTAAAGCCGCAAGTGGTTTTAAATGCTTCTTTTTTTCCTTTACAAATGTCATTTTGTGCAAGGACAGTTCTAAACACGGGAAACACATGCCACTTCACAGGCATACTTTGGACACCCCCCAGGTACCATATTTAAAGGAAAATGTCACTTTTTTTTTTTCACTTTATGCATCATTAAAATGACTGCTCCCGAAAAAACGTTAGTTTTTAAAAGTTCTTTTTGCATTGATATATGTCCCCTGGGGCAGGACCCGGGTCCCCAAACCTGTTTTATGACATTAACATGCATATTGGCCGTTGTAATTAGCACTTTTGATTTCGAACGTTCGCGTCCATTATAACGTATAGGGTTCGAAAATTCGCGCGAACTTTCGGTCCGTTCGAAGGTTCTGGTTCGAACCGAACCCGGGGGTGTTCGGCTCATCCCTAATCAGCACCCATAAATGCGGTAACATCAGCACCCATAAATGCGGTAACATCAGCACCCATAAATGCGGTAACATCAGCACCCAAAAATGCAATAACATTAGCACCCATAAATACGGTAACATAACATCAGTACCCATAAATGCGGTAACATCAGCACCCATAAATGCGGTAACATCAGCACCCATAAATGCGGTAACATCAGCACCCATAAATGCGGTAACATCAGCACCCATAAATGCGGTAACATCAGCACCCATAAATGCGGTAACATCAGCACCCATAAATGCGGTAACATCAGCACCCATAAATGCGGTAACATCAGCACCCATAAATGCGGTAACATCAGCACCCAAAAATGCGGTAACATCAGCACCCATAAATGCGGTAACATCAGCACCCATAAATGCGGTAACATCAGCACCCATAAATGCGGTAACATCAGCACCCATAAATGCGGTAACATCAGCACCCATAAATGCGGTAACATCAGCACCCAAAAATGCGGTAACATCAGCACCCATAAATGCGGTAACATCAGCACCCATAAATGCGGTAACATCAGCACCCATAAATGCGGTAACATCAGCACCCATAAATGCGGTAACATCAGCACCCATAAATGCAGTAACATCAGCACCCATAAATGCGGTAACATCAGCACCCAAAAATGCAATAACATCAGCACCCATAAATGCGGTAACATCAGCACCCAAAAATGCAATAACATTAGCACCCATAAATACGGTAACATAACATCAGTACCCATAAATGCGGTAACATCAGCACCCATAAATGCGGTAACATAACATCAGCACCCATAAATGCGGTAACATAACATCAGCACCCATAAATGCGGTAACATAACATCAGCACCCATAAATACGGTAACATAACATCAGCACCCATAAATACGGTAACATAACATCAGCACCCATAAATGCGGTAACATCAGCACCCATAAATGCTGCGCCAGCGTCTCTGACACTGTACATAGGTAGAGAGGGAGTAGGATCACACGCACACGCGCAAAATCGCACATGATGACTTTAAGACCCCTTTCACACTGGAGGCGTTTTTCAGGCGCTACAGCGCTAAAGCATAGCGCCTGAGAAAAGCCTCATCTGCAAACCCAGTGTGAAAGCCCAAGAGCTTTCACACTGGTGTGCTGCGCTGGCAGGGTGTCACAAAAAGTCCTGCCAGCAGCTACTTTGTAGCGGTGGAGGAGCGGTGAATACACCGCTCCTCCACCGCTCCTGCCCAATAAAAACAATGGGGCAGCGCCGCCATACCACCGGCAAAACGCTGCTGCAGCGGCATTTTGTGGGTGGATTTAACCCCTTTTTGGCTGAATAGCGCTGCTAAAATGACGGTAAAGCGACGCTAAAAATAGCGCCGCTTTACCACTGATGCCCGGGGCGGCTCAGTGTTAAAGAGGTCTAAGTCATCATCATGTGCAATTGTGTGTGTGTCAGGCCCAAGCAGAAGCAAGTAGCCAATCAAATATAGTGCTCAATATGGATTAAATAAATATGCATAGCAATAGATATTATAAATAAAGTGTAATAAAAGTGATTTGTGCAAGTAGTACCTGCTGTTGCACAAATCACTTTTATTACACTTTATTATATCTATAGCTAAGCATATTTATTTAATCCAAATTGAGCATCTATTTGATTACTTTGCTGGTTACTGCTACACAGAGTACACATGATGTGCACATGATGATGATAAGACTGTGCTGCTGTACAAGGCTAGTTACAGTACCTGCTGCTGCTGCTTGGGGGGGGATTCCAATTGTTTTTTCTCCCTCTTGTGTCTCATTCTTCTTCTCCTGGTCTTCAGCCTCCATGTTCTTCTTCAAGTCCTAACTGACCACGTGACGTCACAGCACTCTCAGCACATCACACAGACCCGGGAGACCGCCGAGAAGAGACACTAAAGCCGCTGCGCAGAGGAGGGTAGGCGGAGCCTTAGGCTCCGCCTCCGCTAGTTACTCTATGGCTACGTAGGTGACCCGGGCGATCACTCTGGCCAGAGCCAACTCATCAGCCGTCATGGGGGGCGCCTGGGCACCTGTTAACCACTTGCCGACCGCCCCCTGTATATATACGTCGGCAGAATGGCACGTACAGGCAGAACCACGTACCTGTACGTGCCATTCTTCCGGCGGGTGGGGGGTCCGATCGGACCCCCCCCGGCCGGCGGGGACGGTCGGGATCGCTTCAGGAGCGATCCGGGATGAGGGGACGGCCAGTGGTTTCTGGCCACCCCCCACCCCCTCGCGATCGCTCCTGGCCAATCAGATGCTTCCTCTGTCTGTGTCAATCAAAACACAGGCAGAGGAAGTGATGTCACGCTCGGTGCGCCGGTCTATGTGACCGGAACGCCGAGCTGTGAACGTCTAAAGGTTAGTGCACCAACAGTACACTGACACCAGTACACATAGGCACACAAAACACCCCCCTGTCACCCCCAGATCACCCCCAGATCACCCCCTCCCCCCCCCAGTCACAGTGTCACTAATTGCAGTGATCATTTTTTTACTGATCACTGCATTTAGTGTCAGTGTGACTGTAATAACTGTCAGTGCAGTTAGTTTTAGGTCCAAGGTAGCCCCCTACCCCCCCCCTAATAAAGGTTTAACCCCTTGATTGCCCCCCAGGTAACCCTTTCACCCCCTTTTGCCAGTGTCACTAAGCGATCGTTTTTCTGATCGCTGTATTAGTGTCACTGCTGTCGCTAGGTAACCATTTTTTTTTTTTAGGTAACCGCCATGTTTATATAGGTTCATAAATAGTTTTATAGGTCAGGTACCCCCATATTACAACCTAAATAAAGGTTTTAACCCCTTGATTGCCCCTAGAGTTAACCCTTTCACCAGTGATCACTGTATAACTGTCACTGGTGACGCTGGTTAGCCAGTTAGTTATTTCGTTATTTAGGTTCCCCGTCAGGTTTTTATATAGCGTCAGGTACCCCCATATATTACCTAATAAAGGTTTTAACCCCCTGATTGCCCCTAGTTAACCCTTTCACCCCCTTTTGCCAGTGTCACTAAGCGATCGTTTTTCTGATCGCTGCATTAGTGTCGCTAGGTAACCATTTTTTTTTTTTTAGGTAACCGCCATGTTTATATAGGTTCATAAATAGGTTTATAGGTCAGGTACCCCCATATTACAACCTAAATAAAGGTTTTAACCCCCTGATTGCCCCTAGAGTTAACCCTTTCACCAGTGATCACTGTATAACTGTCACTGGTGACGCTGGTTAGCCAGTTAGTTATTTCGTTATTTAGGTTCCCCGTCAGGTTTTTATATAGCGTCAGGTACCCCCATATATTACCTAATAAAGGTTTTAACCCCCTGATTGCCCCTAGTTAACCCTTTCACCCCCTTTTGCCAGTGTCACTAAGCGATCGTTTTTCTGATCGCTGCATTAGTGTCGCTAGGTAACCAGTTTTTTTTTGTATTACTGTTACGGGTGACGCTGGTTAGTTAGCTTTATTTTTTATACTGTCAGGGCACCCGCCATTTATTACCCAATAACGGTTTAACCCCCTGATCGCCCGGCGGGTGATATCAATTAGGTTTTAGGGTCAAATAAGGTCTGCGTCGCCCCAGGTTAGTGCCAGTACCGCAAACACCCACGCGCAAAGCATACACCTCCCTTAGTGGTACAGTATCTGAACAGATCAATATCTGATCTGATCAGATCTATACTAGCGTCCCAGCAGTTTAGGGTTCCAAAAAAAAAAAACGCATTGTTAGCGGGATCAGCCCAGATACCTGCTAGCACCTGCGTTTTCCCCCCTCCGCCCAGCCCAGCCCACCCAAGTGCAGTATCGATCGATCACTGTCACTTACAAAACACTAAGCACACATAACTGCAGCGTTCGCAGAGTCAGGCCTGATCCCTGCGATCGCTAACATTTTTTTTGTGGTAGCGTTTTGATTCAGTCGCTTCAGTCAGGAGCTTTTTTACCTGTGAATCTCAAAAATAAAAAAAATAAAAATAGTTGTCGTTTTATTGTTCTCTCTCTCACTCTATTCTCTCTCTATTGTTGCTCTTTTTTTACTCCATTCTATTCTGCAATGTTTTATTATGTTTTATCATGTTTTATCATGCTTGCTTTTCAGGTATGTAATTTTGTTTACTGTGTTTTAGTGTTAAGCATTTTTTTGTTTTCAGGTGCGCCATTCAGTTGCAACGCGGATTTATTTATCTTGACAGCAACAGCGTTTGCTCCCACGATACATAAAGCCGCGACTCCAACGCTGTAGGAGGTGATTTCACCACCACAGTTAAAAAAAAGAGCATATATGCCGAAGCATGGGGGCAGCAGGGGGGGGGAGGAGCGATTGGCTCCTAATGCCACGTACATACGGTCGAAATTCCGACCGTGTGTACACGGCATAACTTTTGCGGGAGGATGCCCCCATGCATCGGCATATATAAATGGTGCATGTATGCCCATCATTAGAAGTGGGTGGATGAAGGGAGGTATTCTAATGGTGGGCATACCCACCAATCAATCTCTTTTTTTCGTTCAGCCAAGAGGCTGCATGAAAAAAAAAAGATTACAATATATGTCCAGTATGTTGCTGGACTTTGAATGGTTATACCAGAATGATGCCTGCAGGTTTAGGTATCATCTTGGTATCATTCTTTTCAGCCAGTGATCGGCTTTCATGTAAAAGCAATTCTAGCGGGTAATTAGCCTCTAGACTGCTTTTACAAGCAGTGGGAGGGAATGTCCCCCCTCCCGGATATAAACCGCGCCATTGGGAAATTGGGAAAGCATTTTATCACACCAATCTTGGTGTGGTCAGATGCTTTGAGGGCAGAGGAAAGATCTAGGGTCTAATAGACCCCAATTTTTTCAAAAAAAGAGTACCTGTCACTGCCTATTGCTATCATAGGGGATATTTACATTCCCTGAGATAACAATAAAAATCATAACAAAGAAAAAAAATGGAAGGAACAGTTTAAAAATAAAATAAAAAAGCTAAATAAATAAAAAAAAAACCAAAAAAAAAAAAAAAAAGCACCCCTGCCCCCCCTTCTCTTGCGCAAAGGCGTACACAAGCGTTGGTCTGGCGTCATATGTAAACAGCAATTGCACCATGCATGTGAGGTATCACCGCGAAGGTCAGATCGAGGGCAGTAATTTTAGCAGTAGACCTCCTCCGTGAATCTAATGTGGTATCATGTAAAGGCTTTTAAAGGCTTTTAAAAATGTATGTAGTTTGTCGCCACTGCGTGTTTGTGCGCAATTTTAAAGCATGTCGTGTTTGGTATCCATGTACTCGGCCTAAGATCATATTTTTTATTTCATCAAAAATTTGAGCAATATAGTGTGTTTTAGTGCATTAAAATAAAAAAAAGTGTATTTTTTCCACAAAAAATGCGTTTGAAAAATCGCTGCGCAAATACTGTGTGGAAAAAAAAAAATGCAACACCCACCATTTTAATCTGTAGGGCCTTTGCTTTAACATTATATATAGTGTTTGGGGGTTCAACGTAATTTTCTTGCAAAAAAAAAATATGTTTTCATGTAAACAAAAAGTGTTAGAAAGGGCTTTGTCTACAAGTGGTTAGAAGAGTGGGTGACGTGTGACATAGGCTTCTAAATGTTGTGCATAAAATGCCAGGACAGTTCAAACCCCCCCCAAATGACCCCATTTTGGAAAGTAGACACCCCAAGCTATTTGATGAGAGCAATGTTGAGCCCATTAAATATTTTTTTTTTTTTGTCCCAAGAGATTGAATAATGAAAAAAAAAAAATATATATATTTTTTTTTACAAAAAGTTGTCACTAAATGATATATTGCTCAAACATGTCATGGGCATATGTGGAAATACACCCCAAAATACATTCTGTTGCTTCTCCTGAGTACGGGGATACCACATGTGTGGGACTTTTTGGGAGCCTAGCTGCGTACGGAACCCCAAAAACCAATCACCGCCTTCAGGCTTTCTAAGGGTGTAATTTTTTTATTTCACTTCTCACTGCCAATCACAGTTTCGGAGGCCATGGAATGCCCAGATGGCATAAAACCCCCCAAAATGACCCCATTTTGGAAAGTAGACACCCCAAGCTATTTGCTGAGAGGTATGGTGAGTATTTTGCAGATCTCGCTTTTTGTCACAAAGTTTTGAAAATTGAAAAAAAGAAAAAAAAAATTTTTTTTCTTTACTTTCTTCATTTTCAAAAACAAATGAGAGCTGTAAAATACTCACCATGCCTCTCAACAAATAGCTTGGGGTGTCTACTTTCCAAAATGGGGTCATTTGGGGGGGTTTTGTGCTATTTTGGCATTTTATGGCCTTCGAAACGGTGATAGGTAGTGAGGAGTGAAATCAAAAATTTGCACCCTTAGAAATCCTGAAGGCGGTGCTTGGGTTTCGGGGCCCCGTACGCGGCTAGGCTCCCAAAAAGTCCCACACATGTGGTATCCCCATACTCAGGAGAAGCAGCAAAATGTATTTTGGGGTGCAATTCCACATATAACTATGGCATGTGTGAGCAATATATCATTTAGTGACAACTTTTTGAAAAAAAAAAAAATCTTTTTTATTTTTGTCTTTATTCAATCACTTGGGACTAAAAAAAAAAATATTCAATGGGCTCAACATGCCTCTCAGCAAATAGCTTGGGGTGTCTACTTTCCAAAATGGGGTCATTTGGGGGGGTTTTGTACTTCTCTGCCATTTTAGCACCTCAAGAAATGAAATAGGCAGTCATAAATTAAAAGCGGTGTAAATTCCAGAAAATGTACTCTAGTTTGTAGACGCTATAACTTTTGCGCAAACCAATAAATATACGCTTATTGGCATTTTTTTTACTAAAGACATGTGGCTGAATACATTTTGGCCCAAATGTTTGACTAAAATTGAGTTTATTAGATTTTTTTTATAACAAAAAGTAGAAAATCTCTTTTTTTTTCAAAATTTTCGCTCTTTTTCCGTTTATATCGCAAAAAATAAAAATCACAGAGGCAATCAAATACCATCAAAAGAAAGCTCTATTTGTGGGAAGAAAAGGACGCAAATTTCGTTTGGTTACAAAATTGCATGACCGCGCAATTACCAGTTAAAGTAGTGCAGTGCGAAATTGAAAAAAGACCTCTGGTCCTTTGGCTGCCAAATGGTCCGGGGCTGAAGTGGTTAAAGGAAGATAGATGAGAAAGAAATAGAAAAAGAAGAGGGGGGAAGAAAAGGGGGTAGAAGATCTATGGTATCCTGACGGAACCCCTGATTGGGGCTTGAGCACCCTATGAAAGATTCAAAGGTGTATGTATATAGTCAGCCCATGGTTGCCAAGTGGCTTCAAATTTCCCAACTGTGTCCTGTAGGATGCTGACCATTTTCTCCTGAGCCATGATCCATGAAATTTTGCGTTTCGCCATGACAAAGGAGACAAAGGGTTGCTTCCAAGCTCTGGCAATAGTCAATTTAGCCCCAAGAAAGATAAAGTGTATCAATCGCCCTGTATTCTTAGATGCCTTTTCAATAGGGAAATTTAATAAGGCTACATGTGGCTCTTTTGTGACTGTAATGCCAGTAATTTTGCGTATCAAGGCAAATATTTTATTCCAAAAGCTTCGTATTTTGGGACACTCCCACAAAGTGTGGATCATGGAGCCCATATGTGAGCAGTTTTGAAAGCAAAGTGGGGAGGCTGTAGGATAGAATTTGGCTAGTCTCGTAGGAACCAAGTACCATCGAGTTAGTATTTTGAGGCTTGCTTCGACCAGCGAAATATTTTATATTCCTCGGTAGGCCCTAAAGGTCGCGGCATACCATTCTTCAATGTCCCACTCACGTGAGAGGTCCTTCTCCCAGTCTGTCATGTAGCTAGGTTTAGAATGGAACCTGGCAAGTGACTCGTAGATCACCGATATTCCTCCTCTCTGCTCCATGGTCTGAGTGCACCACTGTTCGTAAGGAGTAATAGAGGGAGGCGAAGGTTTAGTCTTCCACAACGCGTGGAGAAAGTTAGAGATTTGGAGGAATCTAAATCTCTCCGATGTCGGCATATCCAGTTTACTAGTACAATAGTTAAGGGTGATTGGGCCAGTGAGATTGAAAAAGTGTCCAATTCTGTACAACCCTTTGTCCAACCACCATTGGAAATCTTTAATGTTCATTCCTGGAATGAATTAGGGATTGTGAAATAACAGGGCAAGCGGGCGGATTCCAGATATTAATTCCGCGTGTCCTTTTAGGCTGTCCCATAAGGCGTACGAGTGTGACAGAGTTGGGGCCATAATTGCAGGGCGGTTTTTAGGGGGGCACCACATAAGGTAGTCCAGGGTAAAGTGAGGAACTGCCTGACGTTCTATGTGGACCCAGTCTGGTTTGATTGCTCTCGAGTATATTATAGAAATCTGTGCCAATTGAGCTGCCTGATAGTACCAAAGGAGCTTGGGTAAGCCAAATCCACCCTTTTTACGGGTTCTGAAGAGGACCCCTTTGGCGCATCGATGACCTTTTGAGCCCCATACAAAGGAAATCATTTTTGCTTGAAATCTTCTCAGGTGGTCCTTGTTGACAGGTATGGGGAGTGAACGAAATAGATAAAGGATACGTGGGAGCAGAGTCATTTTAATGGAATGAATACGTCCTAGCCAAGAAAGGTTAAGCATAGACCAGCGTCTGAGATCAGATTCCAATTTTTTGATCAGTGGAGGGTAATTAGCAGAATATAGTTGGTCCACTTTTTTAGTGAGGGTAATTCCCAGGTAGGGTATCATGGAGTCGCTCCACGTAAATTCAAAGTGATCTTTCAATCGAGAGACTAAAGAATCCGGGACATTGATGTTAAGGGCTTGGGATTTGGTCATGTTGACATGAAGACCCGATATGCGTCCAAATTTAGTAAGTATGTGACAGATATTTGGTAAAGAAATAAGTGGGGAGGTGATGAATAGGAGGAGATCGTCAGCAAAAATGGCGCATTTGTGTGTCTGGGAGCCGCATGAGACACCGTGAATATCTGGGTTGGTCCTGAGGGCTATTGCTAGCGTTTCGATTGCCATAGCAAAAATCAGCGGGGACAAGGGGCAACCCTGTCTAGTTCCTTTTGAAATCGGAATAGGTTCTGAGTAGAGGCCTTGAAATCGTATCCTGGCTGCAGGGGATGAGTAGAGGGCCTTGAGAGTATTAGTAAATGTCGGACCCACCCCCCATCGCTCCAGGATGGAGAAGAGGTAGGACCAGGAGACCAAATCGAAGGCCTTTTGTAGATCGAGTGACAGAAGGAAACCTTCTTGTGGTTGCCCTCCGTCCCAGCCTGATTGTAATATAGAAATAATATCAATAGCCCTTCTGGTCTGGTCTGGCCCTTGTCTACCCGGAATAAACCCGACTTGGTCCTTATGTATATATAAACTAATGAAGGAGGAGATCCGATTAGCAAGGATTTTGGTCAGGATTTTCAGGTCGTTGTTTATCAAAGAGATAAGGCGGTAATTACTGACTACACTAGAGTCTTTCCCAGGTTTCGGGATTAGGGTGATATATGCCGAGTTTAGAGAACGTTCTAAAGGTGTTCCTTGTCTGAGGGAGTTAAAGAATCAAGCTAGGTAAGGGGAGAGGGTAGTTGCGAAAGCCTTATAGTAGGGAACCGAGAAACCATCTGGCCCTGGGGCAGAGCCCCGTTTCAGATGCTTAATGACTTGTGTGACCTCCTCAGCTGTTATTGGAGCTTCCAAGATGTCTCGGTGTTGATCTCCTAGTTTGGGGATAGGTAGAGAGTCTAAGAATGAGTCCACCTGGGCCTGATTGACCTTGCTCCCTTCGTTATTGTAAAGTTTTGTGTAAAAATCATGGAAAGCTCCCATGATCTTTTGTGATTGTGCGTTAACACCCCTCCTGGGAGGTGTATAGCAGGGGGAGCATGTAGACGTATTTTGGGGGATAGTCCAGTCGCTAACATTGAGCCCATTCTATCCCTGTTTTGGTAAAACCTGGCTCCAGTCCATCTCTTCTCAGCTTTAGAGGTGAGTGCAAGGTTTAAGGCAGTTCTAGCTGCATCTAGAGAAGACACGGGCGTAGTTTTAGGGTCATGTTTGTGTTGGTTGCTGAGTCCTAGGAAATCCTTTTCCAGTCGCTCTATATTTGCTCTGCGTGCTCGGTTAAGTCGGGATGAAAGCTGGATCAGTTTCCCTCTAATGGTAGCTTTGTGTGCGGCCCAGAGGGTAGTGGGAGAGACCTCATCTATGTCATTGGTGTTAAAGTAGTCAGTTATAGCCTTTTCTATTTCTATGGTGTTGATCGGTGAGAATGGATTCATTCAGTTTCCAGTGTCTAGAAGATGTCTGGCCCTGTTGTCTACGTAAAATTAAGAAGACCATCGAATGGTCAGACCAAACTGTGTCTCTAATGAAAGATTTTAGTGCCAGAGGAATTGAGGTTGGGGAAACTAGAATATGGTCTATTCTAGCGAATGATTGGTGAGGGTGGGAATAGTGTGTAAAGTCCCGTTTTGAGGGATTGAGTTCCCTCCATATGTCAATTAACTTGTGTTGGAATATCAGCCTAGCAATGCGTAAGCTTTGGTTAATGGGTCTGATGGTTTGCTTACCCAGTGGTCGTTATTTGTCTAGTCCTGGGTCAAAGGCTATATTGGAATCGCCTCCAAAAATCACTGTGCCTGCGATTAAAGGGCTCAGAGTCTGCATCATGGAGTGAAAGAACTTGGCCTGGTTCCTGTTGGGCGCATAATATGAGATAAATGAATAAAGTTGGTCATCGATAACACCCTTAACGAGGAGGAATCTACCCTCATGATCCTTATGTTCTGACTGCAGGGAAAATTTACAGTTCTGTGAGAAACATATGGCTGCCCCTTTTGATTTGTCCTCAGCGTTGGCCAAGAAGAAGTTAGGAAATTTGGGGTGGATGAACTTAGGGTTGTACAGTCTTGGAAAGTGTGTTTCTTGGAGAAGCACCACATCAATTTTCTGTCTGTGATAATATTGAAATATTTTCCTGCGCTTGACAGGGGAATTTAGACCCTGTGTATTGTGTGTAATGACCCTTAATAAAGGTGTTGACCTGTCAGTAGTAGCCAAGGAGAGAGAGGAGTGTGTGCACTGGATGTGTTGAGTCACTTACCAGAGAGCGATTAGGGCGGTCAGAGGTGATGAATCCCTTAAGAGAGGAGATCCCCTTGAGCATTCCAGTGGGATGTGGGGTTCCGTCAGGATCACTAGAAAAGAGGATAAAGTTAGAGGAGCAGTTGAAAGAAGATATTAGAAAAGAGGAGGAAATAAGAAAGAAAAACATCCAAAGGGTAGGAAGGTAAGATCCTTCCGCACTCTCAAGAAAACAAAGTCGTTCTCCCTCTGCAATAGAGGGAGAAGACCTGGCCAGGCGAGATGGAAAAAGCATATCCCCTGGTCAGGTGGAGGCACACGAGGGCTGCTCCGGTCGCAGCGCCCCAAGTTATGAAGAAAAAAAAAAAGAACCATTATGAACAAATTAAAATAACAGCACATCCAATACGTATGTATTATATATAACTCTAATGGAGGAACTCAGGCAGTAAACCAGCATAGGGGGAAAGGGAGAGGGTGGAGGTAAAAATAGCTGGGTAGAGATCAGGATATCACAGGAAACGGGGAGAAAATCTCGGGGGCAGAAAAAGTCCTGTAGAGACTCCAAGAACTGGGGATGTGTCCCATAGGTGAAGGCCTGAACGAGAGAAGAAGTAAGAAATGTCATGGCATGGAAGGTTCAGGTCCTTGAAGTCTGTGTTCCAATCGCGGTCATGGTGTCATCAGCATTAGGATGTCGCAGTCCTGTAGTCGATGACTTGTAGCCGTCAGTTAGGTATAGCAGGAGAGTCAAGGAGCTCACCGACTTCAGCAAGGATGGATGAACAAGATATAGAGGTACGGTCGTCACCTCCGGGAAGATAGGGAAGTTCAAAGGTTGGTGCAAGAATAAAGATTCTAAAGAGCCATATCAGAGACCATGGACGGGGTCGTGACCCCAGTATGGGTGAAGTGAGAGAGCAGAAGGTCTTCTGCAGGAAAACACTTTATCAGGCGGGGTTGGAATCCTTAGATCTTTTGTATTTTTGCTTGTGCCATGGGGGGCAATCAGACTTGTGGGGAGTTGGTGTTTCGATGTGCCAGCAGGTGATCTAGACGGAGGGGAAGTAGGGGCCTGTGAGATGATGCCCAGGCAAAGAAGTGTTTTTTCTCCATCCAGGAAATTGGAGAACATATAGGTCTTGTTCTTGTATTGGAACTTGAGGCCAAAGGGAAACAGCCACCAATATTTTATTTCCTTCTGGGTTAAGGCCGACAGAAGTGGTTTTAGAGTCCTCTGTTTTTGAATGGTGGTTGGTGATATATCCGCAAAAATTTGGATGGGGTGAGACTGATACTGCAGTTGGGGTGGCGAGCGGGCTCGTTACATAACCTCCTCTTTAACTGCATAGAAGTGGGGCTTCACTACGATGTCTCTTGGCAGCCCATCAGATCTAAGCGGTCCTAGGGCTCTGTGATCATGGTCTAATTCCAGTCTGTGTGGTGGAATGTTCGGGACAAGTTCTTGAATGAGGGAGCGGACTGCAGCAGGGGCGTCAGTGATAGTTTTGGGGATTCCCCGGATCCGAAAGTTGTATCGATTGGATCTTTTTTCAAGGTCATCTATTTTAGCAAGTGCGGTCTCGAGTTGGTCTTGGACGTCTTGTATCCGCTCCGTATTTTGGTTAGCCCTGGCTACAGTAGCATCCATTTTACTTTCTATCGCCTCTATGCGGGAACCCAGAGTCTGGAGGTCCGCTTTAATTTCCCCAGTTATTTTAACTGCTATGGAGGATAAGCCCCGGTCCAACATCTGAGAGAACTGGAAAAACATGGCAGTTGTGTCAAAGGGCACATCAGGGTGCTGTGCTGGGTATGCCTCCCTGTTACAAGGTGGATTGAGGCCTGCATCCATGGGAGATAATAGGAGGTCATCCATGGTGTGTCCAATGAGGGATTCAGTGGATGCTGGGGAGGCTGGGATCTGCATGTGGGTACTCACGTGTGTCCCACAAAGTGAGCTGGGAGGTGAGGGGTTAGTGTGAATGTCCGCTGGGCCGGTTATCAGCTCAGGCAGTCTGTGAGGAGAAGATGCGGCCACCATCTTGGATGTGTAGGCCGGAGCCGTGGCCTGTATAAGCGGGGCTTCTCGGTTACCGCGGATGTTTCCGACGGTCTTGACGTATCCCGCCTGTGTTCCCCTAAGCCCGGGAGGGTCGGATTAGGGCTGCTGATGTGCTGTCAGCTGGATGGGGGCGCAAAACGTCCGGAGCAGTGCAGAGCTCCCGATCTAAGCGGCCATTTTAGAAGCCCCCCGCATGCGCCACGAGCGCAAAGCATGTTTTATGCTACGTGTTGCAGTAACACACAATAGGGGTGCCACGGAGATTCACTCTGTTTATCCTGTTTACCATTAGAATTTAAAGTGAAAGTAAAAGAAAATCCCACATTTTGGGTTGTCCCCAGAAGAGAAATAGAGGAGAAATCTTCCAATGAGGACACTAGTTCTAGTGCCCTGAGGGTCCCAAAGGCATTCCCTTAATTTGCAGGTATTTCCTCTCACTTCCTGTTCTAGCTTTGAGACAGGAAGTAAATAAAAATGTCCCCAATTGGGCACAGATGGCAAAAAATAATCCAACATGGGTTATAACCCCCTACCCCATTACTTGGTTCAAAACGGAAAAAAGTTTGATCGAAAGTTTTACTTTAATTTTAAAAAAGTACCTTCTATTGCTCTCAGCCTCCTCCAAATCTCCAAATGTCTTTTTTTTCTGTTGGGAACTGATTTCCTGTTAGAGGGTGGCTACGCTCATTCATCACAGCCCCACTGTATCAACCGTGGGTATAGGATTGTATATACACTTGCTGAACAGTCCATAGCACATTTACTGCCAAAGAGCGGCTGCGCTGCACAGGATCACATATACAGGTGCATCTCATAAAATTAGAATATCATCAAAATGTTATTTTTATTTCAGTAATTTAATTCAAAAGTGAAAACTCATATATTTTATATAGATGCGTTACACACAGAGTGAAATATTTCAAGCATTTCTTTCTTTTAATTTTGATGATTATGGCTTACAGCTAGTGAAAACCCAAAATGCAGTATCTCAGAATATTAGAATATTACATAAGACCAATAAAAAAATGATTTTTAATACAGAAATGTTGGCTTAATGAAAAGTATGTCCATGTACAGTATAGTATGCACTCAATACTTGGTCGGGGCTCCTTTGCATGAATTACTGCATCAATGCAGTGTGGCATGGAGGTGATCAGCCTGTGGCACAGCTGAGATGTTATGGAAGCCCATGTTGCTTTGATAGTGGCCTTCATCTTGTCTGCATTGTTGGGTCTGGTGTTTCTCATCTTCCTCTTGACAATACAGGGGGTCCCCTACTTACAAACATCCGACTTACAAACGACTCCTACTTACAAACGGAGGGAGACAACAGGAAGTGAGAGGAAATCTACCCCTAGGAAGGGAAATTCACTCCTATAAGAGTTAATATGGGAAAAGGGTGTCTCCAGTGATGCTTTATCACCAGTCCATGTTTCCCTAACAACCCAAAATTTTCAAAATCCAATTGTCATTGGGACAGAAGGTGAGGTGAAATCTTATGAACAGGGGCACAGACAGCAAAACAAATGTTACAGGGGTGATAACCCTTCTCTTTGTTATCTAAAAAACTTAAAAATAGATATTTTTGGATGGAGCTACACTTAAAAAATTGACCTGTTCCGACTTACAAACAGATTCAACTTAAGAACAAACCTACAGTCCCTATCTTGCTTGTAACCCGGGGACCCCCTGTACCTCACAGATTCTCTATTGGCTTTAGGTCAGGCGAGTTTGCTGGCCAATCAAGCACAGTGAAACATGATCATTAAACCAGGTATTGGTACTTTTGGCAGTGTGGGGAGGTGCCAAGTCCTTCTGGAAAATGAAATCAGCATCTCCATAAAGCTGGTCAGCAGAGGGAAAAATGAAGTGCTCTAGAATGTCCTGCTAGAGGGCTGCGCTGACTTTGGACTTCATAAAACACTGTGGACCAACACCAGCAGCTGACATGGCTCCCCAAATCATCACTGACTGTGGAAAATGTTGCATTTCATTTGGAAATCAAAGTCCCAGAGTCTGGAGGAAGAGTGGAGAGGCACAGAATCCAAGTTGCATGAGGTCCATTGTGAAGTTTCCACAGTCAGTGATGATTTGGGGAGCCATGTCATCTGCTGGAAAAAGTATTGAACAATCTAACTGAAATGTATTTAATACTTCGTACAAAATTCTTTGTTGGTAATGACAGCTTCAAGATGCCTCTTGTATGGAAAAACTAGTTGGATGCATTGCTCAGGTGTGATTTTGGCCAATTCTTCCACACAAACAGTCTTCAAATCTTGAAGGTTCTATGGGCATCTTCTATGAACTCTGATCTTTAGTTCTTTCCATAGATTTTCTAGTGGATTCAAGTCAGGTGATTGGCTGGGCCATTCTAACAGCTTTATTTTCTTTCTTTGAAACCAATTGAGAGTTTCCTTGGCTTTGTGTTTGGGATAATTGTCTTGCTGAAATGTCCACCCTCGTTTTAGCTTCATCATACTGGTAGATGGCAGCAGATATTTATCAAGAATGTCTTGGTACATTTTTCCATTTATCTTTCCTTCAATGACATGAAGTTTGCCAGTACCGTATGTTGAAAAACAGCCCCGCACCATGATGTTCCCACCTCCAAACTTAGTATGGGGGTGTTTTTGGGAAGATGTGCAGTGCCATTTGACCTAGAAACATGGTGTGTATTATGGCATGGAAAGAGCTAAATTTTGGTCTCATCTGACCTGACTATATTCTTCCAGTATTTCACAGGCTTGTCTAAATATTGTGCAGCAATTTTTAAACTAGCTTTAACATGCTTTTAGGGATGGGCCGAACACCCCCCGGTTCAGTTCGCACCAGGACATACTGAACAGGCCAAAATGTTGGCAGAACAACATTAAAGTCTATAGGACGAACATCAATAATCAAAAGTGCTAATTTTAAAGGGTAATATGCAAGTTATTGTCATAAAAAGTGTTTGGGGACCCGGGTCCTGCCCCAGGGGACATGTATCAATGCAAAAAAAAATATTTTAAACGCCCGTTTTTTCGGGAGCAGTGATTTTTTTAATGCTTAAAGTGAAACAATAAAAATGAAATATTCCTTTAAATATTGTGCCTGAGGGGTGACTTTAGTATGCCTGTAAAGTAGCAAATTTTTCCCGTGTTTAGAACAGTACCACAGCAAACACAAAATTACATTTCTAAAGGAAAAATTGTCATTTAAAACTGATCCCGGCTATTAATGAATTGTTGGGTCTCGGCAATATAGATAACAATCATTGAAAAAAAGAGCATGGGATCCCCCCAGTCCATTACCAGGCCCTTTGGGTCTGGTATAAATATTAACCACTTCAGCCCCAGACCAATTGGCAGCCAAAGGACCAGGCCCCTTTTTGCGATTCGGCACTGCGTCGCTTTAACTGACAATTGCTCGGTCGTGCGACGTGGCTCCCAAACAAAATTGGAGTCCTTTTTTTCCAACAAATAGAGCTTTCTTTTGGTGGTATTTGATCGCCCCTGCGTTTTTTATTTTTTGCGCTATAAACAAAAATAGAGCGACAATTTTGAAAAAAATGCAATATTTTTTGCTTTTTGCTATAATAAATATCCCCAAAAAATATATAAAAAATTTTTTTTTTCCTCAGTTTAGGCCGATACGTATTCTTCTACATATTTTTGGTAAAAAAAATCGCAATTAGCGAATATTGATTGGTTTGCGCAAAAGTTATAGCGTTTACAAAATAGGGGATAGTTTTATAGCATTTTTATTAATATTTTTTTTTTTTACTAGTAATGGCGGCGATCAGCGATTTTTTATTGTGACTGCGACATTATGGCGGACACATCGGACATTTTTGACACATTTTTGGGACCATTGTCATTTATACAGCAATCAATGCTATTTAAATGCATTGATTCCTGTATAAATGACACTGGCAGTGAAAGAGTTAACCACTAGGGGGAGGGGAGGGGTTATGGGCTGTGACGTGTGTGTTTTTTTTACCATTAGGGGGTGGGGCTGACGTCTGACGTCATTGATCGGCTTTCCCGATGACAGGGAACAGCCGATCAATGACAGGCAGGGTAGGAAGCGTGGGGAGAGGTTTGTTTACACAGACCTCTCCCCGTTCTTCAGCTCTGTCACCAGATCGCGGGACACCAGCGGCGATCGAGTCCGTTGGTCCCGCGGCCGTGGTCACGGAGCTCCCGACCGGGTCGCGAGCGCGCCGCCGGCGGCGCGTGCGCGGCCCACAGCTAGGCTCTTAAAGGGCCACGTACCTGTACGTGGTTCTGCCTAGCCGTGCCATTCTGCCGACGTACATCGGAGTGAGGTGGTCGGGAAGCGGTTAAGGGGAACCCTGAACCAAAATAAAAAAATAATGGCGTAGGGGTCCCCCTCAAAATCCATACCAGACCGTTATCCGAGCACACAACCTGTCAGGCCGCAGAAAAAGAGGGCCAGGCCACATGTCCTCAACATGGGGAGGGTGCTTTGGGGTAGCTTGCCAAAGCACCTTGTTTCCATGTTGATGGGGACAAGGGCCTCATCCCCACAACCCTTGCCCGGTGGTTGTGGGGGTATGCGGGCGGGGGGCTTATCGGAATCTGGAAGCCCCCTTTAACAAGGGGACCCCCAGATCCTGGCCTCCCCCCTGTGTGAAATGGTGATGGTGTACGATGTACCCCTACCATTTCACAAAAAAGTGTTTTTGACTATTCCTTTATTAACAATGTCTTCTTCTTTCCCCCACTTCTTCCTCCATCTTATTCTGGTCTTCCTTCGATTTTCTCCTTCTTCCTCAATCTTCTTCTTCCCCCACTTCTTCCTCCATCTTCCTCTGCTTCTTCCTCCGGTCTTCTCCATCTTCCTCCGGCTTCTTCTTCCGGACGATCCGCCTCAATGGGAGGCTCCCGCCAATTTTTTTTGCATTGATACATGTCCCCTGGGGCAGGGCCCGGGTCCACAAACACTTTTTATGACAATAACTTGCATATAAGCCTTTAAAATTAACACTTTTGATTTTTCATGTTAATGTCCCATAGACTTTAACTGTGTTCCGGCGGCTTTCGAATTTCCCCCGAACACCGCATATTGTTCGGTGTTCGCAGAACAGAACTTATGCTCAGGCCTAACTGTTCGCCCATCCCTACATGCTTTTTCTTCAGCAATGGAGTTTTGGGTGGTGAGCGTGCATACAGGCCATGGTGGTTGAGTGGATTACTGATTGTTTTCTTTGAAACAGTTGTACCTGCTAATTCCAGGTCTTTCTAAAGCTCTCCACAAGTGGTCCTTGGCTCTTGGACAACTCTTCTGATAATTATTTTCACCCCTCTGTCAGAATTCTTGCGAGGAGCACCTGGCTGTGGCTGGTTCACTTCCGGATTATGGCCCCAACAGTACTCACTGGAACATTCAGAAGGTTAGAAATTCTTCTGTAACCAATGCCATCAGTATGTTTTGCAACAATAAGGTTGCAAAGGTCTTGAGAGAGCTCTTTGCTTTTACCCATCATGAGATGTTTCTTGTGTGACACCTTGGTAATGAGACACCTTTTTATAGGCCATTAGTTGAGACTGAACCAGCTGATATTAATTTGCACTGACAAGGGGCAGGATTGCTTTATAATTACTGATAGATGTCAGCTGGTGTCTTGGCTTTCTATGCCTTTTTTGCACCTCCTTTTCTTCATGTGTTTAATACTTTTTTCTTTGTCATTCCATTTTTTACACATAACTTAATTTCTGAACGTATTTGTTTTGGATTCTTTGTATTGTTGTGGAAATTATATTGTATAAAATTTATGTGGACATTTTATTCTAGGATGTATGTTTTTATAGATTGTCATCTGTCTCCCTGTGTCTGATTTAATCAAGGAGAGCTCTAGCAGAGCGCACTTGGGTTGAATAGAGATCAGTGGTAAAAACGGTCAGTATGAAAACCTTCTCATGGGATTTGAGACATGTTCTCTGTGTCTGTGGATGTTTGTCGGTTTGTAGGTACCAAGCGCAATGCGCTGGGCTTCTTGCCTTCAAATGACTATACGCATTAGAGAAGCGAAGTCCGCATAATGAGAGAAACATATTATTTTATCTCTGTGTGGCTACGTTATTCCTTTTGGATACATATCTGCTTTAATAAGAGGACATTTGCATCCGCCTTGTTAATATACTCGTACCGTATATTAACAACATCAGTGACAATGTCCCTGCAGATTGTATCAAGCCTGTAAGAACCAATAGAATGAGCTTAATAAATACTGTTCAATTTGAACAGTATTTACTGGGCTGCATACTGACTAATAGGGGACCTGTGCACTTCCTCCCGTGAGTGCCCTCCCCTTTTACTGTATGTAACTTCCTGTGATGTCATTTTGTATTGTGGGAGTGTCTGGCTGTTGGAGGCAGGCACTTCCTGTTTGTGAAAGCTTTTGTGATAATAAAAAGGCCATGCTGGTTAGTGCGGCCAAGGATGGCTGGCTGACCAGGCAAAGATGAGGCTGTAAGAATACTTGCTGTTGATGGCTGTTTACTGGGGAATGGGAAACCAGGGGCTTAGATGGAATGCTTGGCTGGTGAGGTTTGGATGCTATGCTGAGAGGATGACGTGAAGCTGCTGGTAATGTCTGTTTTTGGGAGCTGGGGATCCAGGGAGGCATACGATCAGAGGGCGCATTATATCATAAGATTGAAAGGCGCTTATTAGCGCAAGAGTGTGGCGAAATATCCACGACAGTATGTATGGATTGCATAGGTTATTACCGCAAAGTCCATGAGCGAGTTTGGGTGGAGGAAATTGACTGGCCTACACAGAGTCCTGGCCTCAACCCAACAGAACAACTTTAGGATGAATTAGAGTGGAGACTGCGAGCCAGGCCTTCTCATCCAACATCAGTGCCTGACCTCACAAATGCACTTCTGGAAGAACGGTCAAACATTCCCATAGACACACTCCTAAACCTTGTGGACAGCCTTCCCAAAAGGGTTGAAGCTGTTATACAAAATAAAATTCAGTGTAGCACAGCATAAATTACTGAAGCTGTTATAGCTGTAAATGGTGTGCCAACTTAATATTGAACCCTACAGATTAAAGCATCGTACACGCGATCAGATTTTCCGACGAGAAATGTGTGACGACAGGCTGTTGGCGGAAAATCTGACCATGTGTACGCTCCATCGGACAATTGTTGTCAGATTTTCCGTGGACAAATGTTGGATAGCAGGTTTTTTAATTTTCCATGGACAAATGTGTGTTGTCGGATTTTTCCAGCGTGTGTACACAAGTCCGTCGAACAAAAGTCCAAAGTACAAACACGCATGCTCGGAAACAAGGACGAGCCAGAAGCGGTCGGTCTTGTAAACTAGCATCCGTAATGGAGAATTAACATTCATGAGGCGGCAAATTATGAAATCCCGAAATGCAGCGCACAATTCTCTTCTTCTTTAATGGGATAATAATGAAGCTGCTTTGCTGGTGATACTGATGGAGTTATTGCAAACTAATTTTCAAAGGCTTTTTTTTCTAGTGATATCAAGAATAATATTATTATGCTTTTTTTTTTTTTTTTTTTTGGGCGCGTTACCACAACACCATTATCCCATAGTTTTTAAGATCAAAGATACAACAATGTTGATGTCCCTTGTCAATTTTACATTGTATTTTTTTAAAATGTAACTGCCGACTCCCAAACTGTCATTTGAAGTAAAACACATAGCCAAGTATTATGTCGCGTACACATGAGCAGAATTTCCATCGTAAAAATCTTGGATGTTTTTTCCGATCTAATTCCGCTCAAGCTTGGCTTGCATACACACGGTCACACAAAAGTTCGCTGAACTTTCGACCGTCAAGAACGTCAAGACGTACACCACTATGACGAGCCAAGAAAATTAAGTTCAATGCTTCCGAGCATGCGTCGAATTGTTTCCGAGCATGCGTAGGAATTTTGCGCCTCGGAATTGGTACAGACGATCGAAATTTCCGATCATAAAAATTTAGAACCTGCTCTCAATATTTTGCTGGCTTGAATTCTGCCAGCAAAAGTAAGATGGAGCATATACACGGTCGCATTTTCTGACCAAAAGCTCTCATCGGTCTTTTACTGGCCGAATATCCGATCGTGTGTACACAATTTTTTTATTGTGCAGTAAAAAAAAGAAAACAAATAAAATTAGACATGCTATCTACCAATAGAATTTAACCAAAAAGCGCATTCTGTGCATCTAAAAATATAGAAAATCTACCAAAAAAAATCATTATTCAACCAAAAAAATTATGTCAAAGCAATAACTCCAAGGCCAATAATAAATAAGACGTTATCTCCTCCGATTCCGCAATATTTCTGGTTGACGAACAGCCGATCAGAAACTAACTGAAAAGCACGAAATAAAAAGCGTGAACTGAAAAGCACTAAATGAAAAGCATGAAAAGACAAAAAAAGGAATCAACACTCACAAAGTTTCTACTAACATGAAATTAGCAGAAGGAGCCCAAAGGGAGGCGCTAAAGAGCTGAAAAAACATGTAGTACGTCACTACGTTCGTGATTGTTGGCCAACAATTGTGTGCCCTGTGTATGCAAGACTAGTTTGGGTCATCGCCCTTCGGTCAAAATTCCACGGTTTTGTTGGCCAACAATCCGATCGTGTGTATGAGGCTTAAGACTGGGGTGCCATTAAAGTTCATGTGCGTGTAAAGGCAGGTGTCCCAATACTTTTGGTAATACAGTATATGTATATATACTTTGTAACTATGTATGTAGGAATGTAGCCACCCTCTCATGCTCACTCCCAAGAAGGACTGTAGACTATGGGATTTGCAGTGTGTATAGATCAGTACACATAGCCACAACTAATGTCACTGCTTGCTCCAAACAAGGGTAAAGGGGGGGCAAAAGGGGAGGTTCTGGAGCTCATGTAGAACTTAACAAGGAGGCATAAAAACACAGCAAGAATCGATTTCATGAACCCAACCCAGGACCTAAACCTGGAGCCATGGAAGAATTGCATGGTGTTGTGCAGTGCCGCTGTGGACCAGGAAGATGGTGTAGCTCAGGGTTCCTAGCCCACCATTTGTACACGTTAGCAGACAACTTAGGTCTGTGTGGGCTGTGGGGGGTTATAAAGTGAAGCAGGAAGCCCCTGAATAGCTCTAAACTTCTGTAGGCCCCTAACACAGTGACAACTACTTAGGACATCTAGGGCCTTGCCTGCAAGCTTTACAGAAAGCCCCGGAGCAAAGGACAGAAATAAAATAGGCGTAGGGGCCACATGACAGTAGCTGGCCAGCACAGCATGGCCGCTTTAAAAACATTTGAAACCCATCTTTAAGATAACCTTAACAAACAAAAAACAGCACCCATAAATGCAGTAACATCAGCACCCATAAATGAGGTAACATCAGCACCCATAAATGCTGTAACATCAGCACCCATAAATGCGGTAACATCAGCACCCCTAAATATGGTATCATCAGCAACCATAAATGCGGTAACTTCAGCACCCATATATGCAGTAACATCAGCACCCATAAATGCGGTAACATCAGCACCCATAAATGCGGTAACATCAGCACCCATAAATGCGGTAACATCATCACCCAAAAATGCAATAACATCAGCACCATAAATGCGGTAACATCAGCACCCAAAAATGCGGTAACATCAGCACCCATAAATGCGGTAACATCAGCACCCATAAATGCGGTAACATCAGCACCCATAAATGCGGTAACATCAGCACCCATAAATGCGGTAACATCAGCACCCATAAATGCGGTAACATCAGCACCCATAAATGCGGTAACATCAGCACCCATAAATGCGGTAACATCAGCACCCATAAATGCGGTAACATCAGCACCCATAAATGCGGTAACATCAGCACCCATAAATGCGGTAACATCAGCACCCATAAATGCGGTAACATCAGCACCCAAAAATGCAATAACATCAGCACCCATAAATGCGGTAACATCAGCACCCATAAATGCGGTAACATCAGCACCCATAAATTCGGTAACATCAGCACCCAAAATGCGGTAACATCAGCACCCATAAATGCGGTAACATCAGCACCCATAAATGCGGTAACATCAGCACCCATAAATGCGGTAACATCAGCACCCAAAAATGCGGTAACATCAGCACCCATAAATGCGGTAACATCAGCACCCATAAATGCGGTAACATCAGCACCCATAAATGCGGTAACATCAGCACCCATAAATGCTGTAACATCAGCACCCAAAAATGCGGTAACATCAGCACCCAAAAATGCGGTAACATCAGCACCCATAAATGCGGTAACATCAGCACCCATAAATGCGGTAACATCAGCACCCATAAATGCTGTAACATCAGCACCCAAAAATGCGGTAACATCAGCACCCATAAATGCGGTAACATCAGCACCCATAAATGCGGTAACATCAGCACCCATAAATGCGGTAACATCAGCACCCATAAATGCGGTAACATCAGCACCCATAAATGCGGTAACATCAGCACCCATAAATGCGGTAACATCAGCACCCATAAATGCGGTAACATCAGCACCCATAAATGCGGTAACATCAGCACCCATAAATGCGGTAACATCAGCACCCATAAATATGGTAACATCAGCACCCATAAATGCGGTAACATCAGCACCCATAAATGCGGTAACATCAGCACCCATAAATGCGGTAACATCAGCACCCATAAATGCAATAACATCAGCAACCATAAATGCGGTAACATCAGCACCCATAAATGCAACATCAGCACCCATAAATGCGGTAACATCAGCACCCAAAATGCGGTAACATCAGCACCCATAAATGCGGTAACATCATCACCCATAAATGCGGTAACATCAGCACCCATAAATGCGGTAACATCAGCACCCATAAATGCGGTAACATCAGCACCCATAAATGCGGTAACATCAGCACCCATAAATGCGGTAACATCAGCACCCATAAATGCGGTAACATCACCACCCATAAATGCGGTAACATCAGCACCCATAAATGCGGTAACATCAGCACCCAAAAATGCGGTAACATCAGCACCCAAAAATGCGGTAACATCAGCACCCAAAAATGCGGTAACATCAGCACCCATAAATGCGGTAACATCAGCACCCATAAATGCGGTAACATCAGCACCCATAAATGCAATAACATCAGCACCCATAAATGCGGTAACATCAGCACCCATAAATGCGGTAACATCAGCACCCAAAAATGCGGTAACATCAGCACCCAAAAATGCGGTAACATCAGCACCCAAAATGCGGTAACATCAGCACCCATAAATGCGGTAACATCAGCACCCAAAATGCGGTAACATCAGCACCCATAAATGCGGTAACATCAGCACCCAAAAATGCGGTAACATCAGCACCCAAAAATGCGGTAACATCAGCACCCAAAAATGCGGTAACATCAGCACCCAAAAATGCGGTAACATCAGCACCCAAAAATGCAATAACATCAGCACCCAAAAATGCAATAACATCAGCACCCAAAAATGCAGTAACATCAGCACCCAAAAATGCGGTAACATCAGCACCCATAAATACGGTAACATAACATCAGCACCCATAAATGCGGCAATAACATCAGCACCCATAAATGCAATAACATCAGCACCCATAAATAACATAACATCAGCACCCATACATGCGGTAACATAACATCAGCACCCATAAATGAAATAACATCAGCACCCATAAATACGGTAACATCAGCACCCATAAATGCTGCGCCAGCATCTCTGACACTGTACAGAGGTAGAGCCAGTAGGATCACCAGTGGCTGGGTGCCATAGGTTGCCTAGTGGTAGCGTCGGCCCTATCTGCTTGGCACACACGCATAATCGCACATGATGACTTTAAAACCCCTTTCACACTGGAGGCGTTTTTCAGGTGCTACAGCGCTAAAAATAGCGCTAGCATAGCGCCTGAAAAAAGCCTCTGCTGCAAACCCAGTGAGAAAGCCCGAGTGCTTCCACACTGGGGTGCTGCGCTGGCAGGGCGTCACAAAAAGTCCTGCCAGCAGCTACTTTGCAGCGGTGGAGGAGCGGTGAATACACCGCTCCTCCACCAATCTTGCCTATTAAAAACAATGGGGCAGCGCCGCCATACCACCGTCAAAACGCAGCTGCAGCAGCATTTTGTGGGGGGATTTAACCCCTTTTTGGCCGATTAGCGCTGCTAAAATGACGGTAAAGCGGCGCTAAAAATAACGCCGATTTACCGCTGATGCCCGGGGTGGCTCAGTGTTCAAGAGGTCTAAGTCATCATCATGTGCTATTGTGTGTGTGTGTGCCAGACCCAAGCAGAAGCAAGTAGCCAATCAAATATCGTGCTCAATATGGATTGAATAAATATGCATAGCAATAGATATTATAAATAAAGTGTAATAAAAGTGATTTGTGCAACAGCAGGTACTACTTGCACAAATCACTTTATTACACTTTATGATATCTATAGCTAAGCATATTTATTTAATCCAAATTGAGCATCTATTTGATTACTTTGCTGGTTACTGCTACACAGAGTACACATGATGTGCACATGATCATGATAAGACTGTGCTGCTGTACAAGGCTAGTTACAGTACCTGCTGCTGCTGCTTGGGGGGGAGTTCCAATTGTTTTTTCTCCCTCTTGTGTCTCATTCTTCTTCTCCTGGTCTTCAGCCTCCATGTTCTTCTTCAAGTCCTAACTCACCACGTGACGTCACAGCACCGTCAGCAGTCAGCATGTCACAGACCTGGGCCAGGAGACCCAGAAGAGAAACCGAAGCCGCTACGCAGAGGAGGGTAGGCGGAGCCTCAGGCTCCGCCTCCGCTAGTTACTGTATGGCTACGTAGGTGACCCGGGCGATCACTCTGGCCAGAGCCAACTCATCAGCCGTCATGGGGGGCGCCCGGGCACCTGTCGCTTCCCTCCTCACTCTATGATGTACTTTGCTCCGGCGCTGCGCTCCAGCAGGCCAGTCAGTGGCTCCGGGGATTAGATTAGTGTGGGAGGCGGCCGCAAGAGGACGGGTGGGAGTCAAACTTTATTTTTTGTGCGGGCGGCTTTTTTGCCGCCCCCCCCCCCATGGCGCCCATGGTACTTGCCATGGCTGCCATACCCTAG
>CM053027.1:572833722-572862460 GCA_028564925.1 Lithobates sylvaticus
TTATCAGGAGAGAACCCTATAAGATAGAGTATATGAATATATATATCAAGTGGTAGAAAACTTTTTTCTGGTAGCAACATGGGCGTATGACGCCGCTAATCTGTACCTGTTTGGTAGGTTTTAACTTCAAATCCTCAATGCTCCCGTTGAAATGTCCCCGAGTTCAAACAGTATCAGCTGCTGACTCTAGAAAGGAGATTTATCACAGGTAACGTTTGATAGGGTGGAGTATATGGGTGGTAAGTCCCCCCACATAAAGCCCGTATATCTCTATATTCTGGTGGTAAATGGTTTTAATAATACAAAAAATGTATATATATATGGGACATGGAAAATCCCCCACTATGAGGGGGGGGAAATTTTTTTGTCCAAAAAATAAGAAGAATTACACCAGACATGGAAAGAAAATACTTTACTTATATATGGCTTTGTTTAAATACTAGTGTATTGGTACGGGCGATGCATATTGGGGTCCCCATATGTGGCAGACCTGGGCTAGATTTAAATCGGACAAAGCCCCATAGCTTGCATAGAGGATGTAAGGTAAAAATAATAAAGAGGAAAGCTTACCTTGTATTCACATCACGCTGTTCACCTCCTCCTCAGACTGACAATTGCAGGTACTGAGTGGGGTAGAACAGCGTGTATATGTATAAATTCCAGCCCCTCAGCCAGCTGTATCACATACAGCTGATTGCTGGAGGGCATGGAAATTGACGGATCTCCCTGGGTCCGGCCCCCCGAGTGTTGCGCGCGCACCCGGGTCCCGCGCACCAATGAATGGTTACGCAATGTGACCCGGGCACGCCCACAGCGCACTGTGGGCGTGCCCGGGTCACATTGCGTAACCATTCATTGGTGCGCGGGACCCGGGTGCGCGCGCAACACTCGGGGGGCCGGACCCAGGGAGATCCGTCAATTTCCATGCCCTCCAGCAATCAGCTGTATGTGATACAGCTGGCTGAGGGGCTGGAATTTATACATATACACGCTGTTCTACCCCACTCAGTACCTGCAATTGTCAGTCTGAGGAGGAGGTGAACAGCGTGATGTGAATACAAGGTAAGCTTTCCTCTTTATTATTTTTACCTTACATCCTCTATGCAAGCTATGGGGCTTTGTCCGATTTAAATCTAGCCCAGGTCTGCCACATATGGGGACCCCAATATGCATCGCCCGTACCAATACACTAGTATTTAAACAAAGCCATATATAAGTAAAGTATTTTCTTTCCATGTCTGGTGTAATTCTTCTTATTTTTTGGACAAAAAAATTTCCCCCCCCCCCCCCTCATAGTGGGGGATTTTCCATGTCCCATATATATATACATTTTTTGTATTATTAAAACCATTTACCACCAGAATATAGAGATATACGGGCTTTATGTGGGGGGACTTACCACCCATATACTCCACCCTATCAAACGTTACCTGTGATAAATCTCCTTTCTAGAGTCAGCAGCTGATACTGTTTGAACTCGGGGACATTTCAACGGGAGCATTGAGGATTTGAAGTTAAAACCTACCAAACAGGTACAGATTAGCGGCGTCATACGCCCATGTTGCTACCAGAAAAAAGTTTTCTACCACTTGATATATATATTCATATACTCTATCTTATAGGGTTCTCTCCTGATAATCTCCGACCCCAGTGTGCTCTACAGGCGCCCCCTGAACGATCACCCCCTTCTGGGATAGATGCACTTTATTCAACTATTGGGGTTATTGCCAAGCTCCAATTAGCTGATTAAACATCTATATACATTTCGATACCCAATTGACCTCTTTGAAGGCTGTAAAACTGAAGAAGCTCCTCCTCCCAGCCGTCTTTCTTTTAAACCACACCGGAACGTCTCCATACTTGATGTACCCCTTATGTGAGTTCTTTACATAATCCTCTTTTTCAAATGTATTTTTTTGACTTGAAATGCAATTACTGTATGAAGATCTGCACACGTCACCTGATATTGACACTTTTCTATATAATAGGAATGATGTTGTAGTCTCACTTCTGAGGAAGGAGGAAAGCATTTATATCCGAAACGCGTCAGCGTGAGAAAACGACATAAAACGCATTCATAGTTTGTACTATTAAGTTTTTCGCTGTAACTGTCTTCAGGTGTTTTTACATCGTTATATATGTGTGTAATCTTCTACTGTTTTTTATGTATTTGCTTTTTTTGTAATAAATGATTTTTCAATATATACAACAAACTTTATTCTAGTTGGGGTAACAAATTGTACGCCTTTAAAGTCCAACCCTTAGGGGACCCCCTTTTTCCTGATTCTTTATTATAGGATGTGGCGTAAACTTAAAATATTCCCCGTTTGAGTATAACATACTCCCTTGTGTACTTTTTTGCTTAGCCTACACATTTCTCGTTGTACAGTTTATAGGTGACATTGAAGGTGCAAAAAGTTCTGAAATGATTTATCTATGTCTCATTTTATCACAGAAACCTGACATTTTAACAGGGGTGTGTAGACTTTTTATATCCACTGTATGTATATTAATAAAATGGTGGATGTGTTCAATTTCAGCACACAAAAAAGCATAGCTCCCAACTGTCACTGATTTGGAGCAATGTCCCTCTGTCCCCCTTTCCTCCTCATTTGTCCCTCATTTTGGTCTAATCTACTGTATATAGTTGTGTATAAAATGCACTTTTTATCTTTCAAAAAGTGTTTCCCAGTGCTAAACATTTCATCCAATTTTTAAATTGTTGCGGTTGTACATTTTAAAAGCCAATATAAAGGAATAAAAGTGGTAAAAAAAAGAAAAAAAGCACTTGTAGATTTAATTAACCTATTTTTTTTGGTTAATTTTCCTTTAAGAGCGTGTGTCAGGGGGCATGTCCTATGCCTACATACGTTTGCTAGTAGGTGTCCCTCATTCCCATCGTAAAATGTTGGGAGGTATGAAAAAGTAAATACAAGATGCATTCTTATCTTTCATCAGACGGAACAATTGAAAGCTCCGGACATTCTCGAGTGACGCTCGGAGCCTGGAGCCCAATTCATAGCTCATTTGCATAGCTATACAAACCCATGTCTTCATGCTGGGACTGCTCTACAACCGTACTAAAGTCTTGTATAAACACCGAGCCACTTACTGTATCCACTTTCTGACTATGCAGAAACTGGGAGCAGCGCCAATAATCTGCCTGATCGAGGAACAGCGCTCCGTACAACTCTCACGGTGAAAAAAAAAAAAAAATCTCAGTAATTAGCTCAGCTATGAATCCATTAGTCCTGCCCAAGATCCTTCTATTAACATAATTGCTGTGATTCTGCCTTCTGCTTTTAATAAGGATCTTGTGTGATGAATGCTCTCTATGCTGCTGGTACAGTATGAAGATCATAACCCATCATTAAGGCCAAAATCACACTTGGCGGTTCCAGAATGCGTGACAAAACGCACAGGAAGAGTGCATTTTGCCATGCATTTTGGAAATGTTTAATTGTTAAAGGCACCCCAAACAGGGTTAGCAGAGGCGTGTTATGTGGTGCGGAAAACGCGCAACAAACATGCCAAAATGCGCACTGAAAAAACACGCGATGCTCCGTTTTGGTTTGAGTAGAGAGGGATTAGAACACCTATCAGGTTTTTATTGCTGTCTTTGCCACCACTATAGGGTGCTTTCACACTGAAGCGTTTTTCAGGAGCTACAGCGCTAAAAATAGCGTCTGTATAGCTCCTGAAAAAAGGGGGTCCCTTCACTCCAGTGTGAAAGCCGGATGGCTTTCACACTGGAGCGGTGCGCTAGCAGGACGGTAAAAAAGTCCTACTAGCAGCATCTTTGGAGCGGTGAAGGAGCGGTGTATTCACCACTCCTACCCATTGAAATCAATGGGACACCGTGGGGATACCGCGCTAATACCGCCGGCAAAGTGCCGCTGCACTGCAGTGGCGCTTTGCAGGGGTTTTAACCCTTTTTCTGCCGCTAGCGGGGGTTAAGACCAACTCGCTAGTGGCCGCATACCGCGGCTAAAACGATGGTAAAGCAGCGCTAAATATAGCACTGCTTTACCGCCGCCGCCCGCACCGCCCCCGCACCGCCCCAGTGTGAAACCAGCCTAAGAGATTTCTGTTTGTCTTGGTGAACATTAATCGCTGAGAATGAAAGTTGAAAGAAAATTCCAAATTTTGAGTTGCCACCTCATCCCTTTAAACCCGAACACCTTTGAATTACACGGGTTCTGAGGCTAATTAAATGCAGATAAGGCACCAAGTGAGTTTAATTACCACCTTAATCAGCCACAGTACCTGTGTAATTAATATGTGTTCGGGTTTAACCACATGCCCTGGGGCGCGCACTCAGGACCATCCGGACCCGGGAACATCCGGACCCCGCGCATTACGGATCACGGTAAACGGCCGCTGATATCACATGTAAACAAACCAGCGTCACCTCATGACGCCGGTTCCTCCCTCCTCTCTCTGTACCGATCGGTACAGTGAGAGGGGAGAAACGGAGAGGGGGAGAGATGGCAGCAGCAATGTGGGCTGGATGTTTAGTGCCCACAGCGCTGGTCAGTGACAGTACACTGCCAGCACTGTGCAATACTCTGCCAATACTTTGCAACACTGCAATACTCTGCCAATACTCTGCCAATACTCTGCCAATACTCTGCAATACATTTTAATAGAAACAAAGATTTTTATTTATTTTTTTACCAAATTTTCAGTCTTTTTTGATTTATAGCGCAAAAAATAAAAAAAACCCAGTGGTGATTAAATACCACCAAAATAAAGCTCTATTTGTGTGAAAAAATAGGACAAAAAATGTATTTAGGTGCAGTGTTGCACGACTGAGTAATTGTCATTCAAAGTGTGAGAGCACAGAAAGCTGAAAATTGGTCTGGTTAGGAAGGGGGTTTAAGTGCCCAGTGGGTAAGTGATTAAAGGGATGAGGTGGCAACCCTAGTTGTCACTATGAAGAGAGAGGTAATCTGATGACAACCACGGATTTCCTTTATATGCAGTACATACCTCCTAACTTTTTGAGATGGGAATGAGGGACACCTATCAGCAAAAGTATGCAGGCATAGGACACACCCCTTGCCACGCCCCCTTAAAGGAGAATTGTACAAAAAAACAAAATTGGTTCTCTTTTTACCACTAACATTCCTTTATATTGGCTTTTGGACTCTACAAATGCAGCAATTTAGAAATCAGATGGAAGGTTTAGCACTGGGAAACACTTTAAGATAGATAAAAAGTGCATTTTATATACATCTATAGAGATCAGAACAAAATGAGGGACAAATGAGGAGGAATGAGGGACAGAGGGACATTGCTCCAAATCGGGGACAGTTGGGAGGTATGACAGTATATGATGTCTAATAAGCTAGTAGCTGTTGTTGACAGCAGAAGTCCAATCAGTTGAACGTGTCTCCTGTGTTGTACCCTGTGCCAGTGTTCCTCCTTCTCTGAACCGGATAGCAGCAGCTGGTGACGCCCAGCCAGCAGTAAAACCCAAACAGGACTAATTAATACAAAGTGAGTTTCACTGGGCAGGGACATCCCAATCCCGGGGAGTAAACCTCAGCAAAGTACAATGCAATGTATAAAACGTTTTCCTCCAGCTGGGAGACTCAGGCCCACAAGCTGCCTGCAGACATCTCTTCACCATCTACTCTTCTCCATTGGACTTCCTTATGAAGGAAGCAGTCGGCTATTTAAAGGGCAGCTGTCATTTCAAAACAAACAAAACACTGCAAAGAGGAAGAGTACAGAGCGAAGGTGTTGCCTTTTAAAATCAAAGTCAACAAAGAAACCATAAGGTTTATTAGGCCCCTTTCACACACGCTGTCCGTTTGTCCATTTTTCATCCATTCGTTGATGGATGAAAAACGGACATAAATGCATCTCTATAGAACAACTGATGTAAATGGATGATCATCCAATTACATCAGCATAGCTCCCAACTGTCCCTGATTTGGAGAGGCTGTCCCTGATTTGGAGGGGCTGTCCCTGATTTGGAGCAATGTCCCTCTGTCCCTCTTCCCCCCTCATTTGTCCCTCATTTTGATCTTTCATCTAAATTCTAAATTGCTGCATTCATAAATTTTAATAGCCAATATAAAGGACCGCTAACACCCCCGCCCCAGTGTGAGAAAGTAGCCCTACAGTCACCAGCTCTCTGCTCATGGAGCGATGAGAACCGAGCGATCAGCAGTGTTTGATCGCTCAGTTCTCAGCCTTAGAGCTTGCGGGGAACAGATGCATCCACTTAGGTAAGTATGTTTTAAAAAAAAAAAAAAAAAAATGTCATAACCCCGGTATCCTCTTTTTCAGCAGGCGGTCCGCTTCCAGATAAAAGTGGGGCCAAGATGGCCCCCACCCGTCTCCATATCATTGCAGGGCGGTAGCAACATCAAAATGTCACTTCCGCCCATAGCTCTTAAAGGGCTATTTTTTTTTTTTTTTCAAATGACAACATTTTATTTTTATTTATTTTTTGCATTTTTGTGTAAATAATCTTTTTGACCCCAGATCTCATATTTAAGAGGACCTGTCCTGCTTTTTTTCTATTACAAGGGATGTTTACATTCCTTGCAAAAGGAATAAAAGTGACACAATTTTTTTTTTTTTAAAGAACAGTGTAAAAATAAAATAAACGGTAAAATAAAAAAAAATTTAAAACGCACCCCGTCCCGCTGAGCTCGCGTGCAGAAGCGAACGCATACGTGAGTAGTGGCCGCATATGAAAACGGTGTTTAAACCACACATGTGAGGTATCACCGTGATCGGTAGAGCGAGAGCAATAAATAGACCTCCTCTGTATCTCAAAACATGCAACTGGTAGAATTTTTTAAACGTCACCTATGGAGATTTTTAAGGGTTAAAGTTTGTCGCCATTCCACGAGCGGGCACAATTTTGAAGCGTGACATGTTGGGTATCAATTTACTCGGCGTAACATCATCTTTTACACTATAAAAAAAAATTGAGCTAACTTTACTGTTGTCTTATTTCAAAAAAGTGTATTTTTTCCAAAAAAAGTGCGCTTGTAAGACCGCTACACAAATACGGTGTGACAGAAAGTATTGCAACGACCGCCATTTTATTCTCTAGGGTATTCGAAATATATATATATATGTTGGGGGTTCTAAGTAATTTTCTAGAGAGGGCCGGACAGAACGAGTGCAATGAGGATAGGGAGGGCCAGCCAGACATGACTGTGTGTCTAGTGACACACCAAAAAGGAATGTAGCAGGGAGGGGAGAGAGGGCCGGACAGAACGAGTGCAATGAGCAGGGGGCAGCAAATAGGAGGCAGGGGGAGCGGCATTATAAAAAGGGGGCGTGGCCAATCGGGAACACTCGTTGTATGGAATTCACAGGAGGAGGCAGTTTTTCTCACTGCTCCTCTACATCCAGCTAAAATGGCCGACAGCGACCTCGTGGAGCGACTGAGGGCCGCGGCAGAGACGAATGGGGCCGAATGGCTGCAGGCACAGGTGGCAGCTATACTTGCTGGAGCAGCATCCAGGGATGGAGGACAGAGCAGAAGACCGGAGGGACGTTCGGCGGATGGTGGTGACCGATCAAGCGGCCGGGTGCCCAGGGCACCTGTGAGGTACTCTCCAGGGGGGGTTGCAGGCCCATCCAGACCAGCCAGGACCCCTAGGGGGGATTTATCCACACCACCTGCCAAGAGGGCCCAGACAGAGACCCCGATGGGGCCTAGGCGGAACGCACGCCGCGGGCGCCATGCGGGGGGCGGGGCTTCGGGCCTACTCAGAGTTCCATCCCCAGCAGCTAGAAGGGGGCCCTCACAGGACCCACCAGCCCCCGCAGATCTGCACAGACCGGGGGGACAACCAGCGGAGAGGAGGTCACAGCGGACGGGAGCCGGGAAGAGGGGGCAGTCAGGAAGCACATCGGCCCTTGCCACAGCGGCGTCCTCCCCAGCAGCTCTGCACGAGTTGAGGGGGGGGCGGTCAGCTCAGTCTGGAGGAACAGCCAGGATGGGGGGTAATACACCCCGGAGGAGTGCGGCATCGGACCCTTCAGCAGCTCTGCACGAGCCGAGGGGGGAGGACAGTAGGGTGCATATGTCTGCTAGTACAGCGCGACGGGCCGCCGGAAGGGCCAACACAGCAGAGGGTAGGCGGACGCCACCAGGAAGTGAAGCAAGAAGGCCAGTGGGCAGGAGCAGTGCCGGGTCCGGCCTGGCCGCCCAGGACGTGGGGAGCCAGGGAGGTGGGGTGGGGGGGGGGCAGCAACATCGGGGGTGGTGATCGGAAGGAGCCGGGAGTTGTCCAGGAGTCCCTCCCCGAGGGGAACAGCGTCTTTCTCTCAGCAGGAGGAGTTCAGCAGGTCCGAAGGCGAGCTGTCCGAAGAAGATGAGGTGCCCAGCCGCCCACAAGTGTCGGTTGATGTCAGGCCGGTAATCCCGGTGGAGGTGCCAAGACGGCCCGGTAAGTCCAGTAGTAATAACTCTTTTACAACTGCTTTACAGAATTTGTTGGGAATTGTACCAGGGGGGGGGAGGGAATTAGGGCCTCCGGCTCCGCTGGTGGCAAGCCATGACCAACCGCGGGCTGGGAGTGAGTCTCCATCGGGGGGTCAGGTGCAGGAGTTGCTGGAGGGCCTAAGGGCCCTGGTGGGGCGTTTTGAGAAGGCGGGTGGGGTAGCGAACCCCCCAAGCGGGGCTTCGGTCACAACAGCTGGAGAGGCATCGACTTCGGTGGGCCCAGGAGAGCAGGTGAGTACGCCAGAGAAGAGTGGGGATGAGCAAGTGGTAAGGGCCGACATTGTACGGATGGCAGATGCAGCAAAATGTGAGGTATACGTTTGCTTCGAGGGCCCCCTGGGGGCCCATTTAAAACAGGAAGTGAGGGAAAAAATCTGGAAGGGTGAGTATGTGGAGATTTTTTCCCTGTTGCCATTGGAGAAATTCAATTTAGACAGGGTGAAACCGGATGACACCAAAAAAGCTGATGAGGAGAAGAGGCGGTATCGGTTAATTCCACGGACGTTTGCAAACTGGCTGCAAGCGTTCGCCATATTGGCCGGGGTAATTGGGGAGAAGAACCCCGAGCACTGCTCGGCGTTATTCTGCTATATGGACGCTATAGGGGAGGCGCATAGGGTCTATGGAGGGACAGCTTGGCTGCGATATGACGAGCAGTTTAGGCAGCGCAGGGCGGTTCGCCCAGCATTGCGATGGGACCATAAGGACATTAGCTTATGGATGAGATTGATGGCTTCGGCAAAGACGCCGGCACAGACATTTCTCGGGGGGGGCTGGGGGTAGCCACTCCTCGGGATCCTCAGCCGGAAAGAAATTTGGAATATGTTGGCAGTTCAACGAGGGAGCCTGCAAATTTGGAAACACGTGCAAGTTTAAGCACGAGTGTTCAGGTTGCGGGGGAGGGGGACACTCGTTGGCGCGATGCTTCAAAAAAGGAAAGCGCGCCGGAGAGCCTGGCAACAAGAGGGACGACGCCGGTGATGTGGGTAAGAATGCAGCCTTTCCTAAATAGGTATCCTGACAGGGCGGCGGCGGGTTTGCTCAGTGCGGGGTTCAGGGAAGGTTTCAGGATCCCGTGCACACTGACGGAAATTCCTCCGGTGGCAAAGAATCTGAGGTCAGCATTGTTGCACCCAGAGGTTGTGTCGGAGAAATTAGCCAAGGAGGTTGCGTTGGGTAGGATGGCGGGGCCGTTCGTGGCTAAGCCGTTGACGGACTTAGTAGTGTCACCACTTGGGGTGGTTCCCAAAAAGGAACCCAACAAGTTTCGTTTAATACATCATTTATCTTTCCCAAAAGGGGGATCGGTAAATGATTTTATTGACCCGGAGGCATGCACGGTATCGTACACGTCATTCGATGCTGCGGTGCGATGGGTACGGCGATATGGCCGAGGGGCACTGATGGCAAAGTCTGATGTGGAATCCGCATTTCGACTGCTGCCAGTGCACCCAGACAGTTTTTTCATTTGCTGGGTTGCTGTTGGCAAGACCAATTTTATGTCGATCGTTGTTTGCCCATGGGGTGTTCCATATCGTGCGCCATGTTTGAGGCGTTCAGTTCGTTTTTAGAATGGGTAGTTAGGGATGTGACAGGCATTGATTCCGTCATCCATTATTTGGATGACTTCCTCTGCGTGGGCCCTCCAGCTTCCAATGTGTGTGCGATACTGTTGTCCACGTTGCAGCACATTGCGGAGAGTTTTCGGGTGCCGTTAGCACCTGACAAGACGGAGGGCCCGCGCACAGAATTGAGTTTTTTGGGGATAGTGATCGATTCCATGGCTATGGAATGCAGGTTACCAGAAGAGAAGTTGAGGGACTTACAAAAGGAAATTAGGGAGATTCATGGGTGCAAAAAAGTGCAGTTGCGCACGTTACAATCCCTGTTGGGAAAGTTGAATTTTGCATGCAGAATCATTCCTATGGGGAGAATTTTTTGTAGACGATTGTCATCGGCCACGGCGGGGGTGAAAGCTCCCACACATTATATTAGGCTTCGGAGGGAGCACAGGGATGATCTGGAGGTGTGGCATCGGTTTTTGCAGGAGTTTAATGGGAGGTCGGTTTGGATGTCAGGTCCAGTTAGCAATTTCGATGTTGAGCTAGTAACTGACGCCGCAGGATCCACAGGTTACGGAGCGTACTTCCAAGGGTGTTGGAGTGCGGAACCATGGCCACGATCCTGGGTGGAGGCGGGGTTTACAAAGAATTTAGCACTATTGGAGTTGTTTCCGGTGGTGGTAGCATTGGAGCTGTGGGGCAAGGCCTGTAAAAATTTAAAGCTTAGATTGAACTGTGATAATATGGGGGTAGTGCAAATAATCAATAGTATGTCGGCGTCTTCACAACCTGTCATCCGGCTGATGCGACAGCTAGTGTTACGCTGCATGCAATTGAATATTTTTCTTTATGCGGTACACATCCCGGGGGTAGAGAACACGCTGGCTGATTCTTTGTCTCGGTTCCAGTGGGACAGATTCAGGACTCTGGCACCGGAGGCTCAGCAGGAGGGCGTTCCTTGCCCGGCCTGGATCTGGGATTTGGCACGAGGGTAGCAGCGGGATGGATCCAGAAGTCGGTGAGTATGTCGTCTTGGTTGGCATACCAGAAGGTCTGGAAGGAGTGGGGTGAGTTGCTGCTGGAATCGGGAGTGGGGCAGGATGTGTCACAATTTAGGCTGTTAGTGCTGTATTACGTGTCCAGAAATATGGAGGAAGGCAGGTCAGTGTCCGCCATTGAAAAACGGTTGGCAGGGTTGGCCTTTTTGTTCAAGTTACAAGGCATTGTGGATTGGACAAAAGAATTTTGGGTGAAACAGGCAGTAAAAGGGTATCGCAAAGCAAACAGGACAAGGGATGAGAGGCGGCCGATTACTTTTGCCAATGTGTTGGCATTAAGGGAGCAGTTGAGTGGGGTGTGCAAAGATGGGTACGAGGGGCTATTATTTACAGCGGCTTTTTCCTTGGCGTTTTTCGGGGCATTTCGGATTGGTGAGTTGGTTAGCCCATCAAAAAAGGAAGGGGGAGGTTTAATGTTGGGGGACGTGGAAGTTTTGGGTGACAGGGTGCTGGTGAATTTAAAAAAGTCCAAGACTGATCAAAAAGGTGTGGGGGTTCTGATTTCGTTGCATAGGTTACAAGGTTGCGCGGTATGCCCAGTAAAAGCAGTAGGGGAGTTCATGGGGGTGAGACCGGAGGTTGGGGGCCCATTGTTGGTGCACAGTGATGGATCATACCTGTCGCGATTCCAATTTGGGGCGGTTCTGCGGAAATGCTTAAATAGTATGGGTTTAGAAGGTTCTGCCTACGCCTCACACTCCTTCCGCATTGGGGCGGCCACCGAAGCCGCCAGGTGTGGGTTGGATGAGGTGGATGTGCAAAAAATGGGGAGGTGGGAATCGAAGCGATTTCGGACTTACGTTAGACCACTGTTGATTCAGGAATAATGGGGATAGATATAAAAAAAAAAATAAATAAAAAAAAAATAAATAAATAAATAAATAAAGGGCGAGTTTTACTGTGTTGTTATAGTTGTAATGGTTAGTATGGTGGCCTTAGTGGTTAAGTTATAGTGCTGGTCATTTACACTATGTTTGTCATTTCAGATGGAGGGCTTCCGCGCCTCGTCTGGATCCTGGGGCACTCATATGTGTGTTGGGGAGCACGGAGAGGGGATGCCAGACCAGGTGGGAGGCAGTTGGGGGTGTCTAGGAGAGAGGCCACCATACGTTGGCTGGGCAGGCCGGGAATGTTGTGGGAGAGGGTGGTGCCCGAAATGGAACGTTTCGCATGGTTGGACAGGCCACCGGCGGTCCTGGTCATACATGCGGGCGGGAACGATTTGGGAATGCGGACAGTAAGGGATCTTATTGCTGACATAAAGAGGGATCTGACCTACCTGCACGAGACATATCCAGACACGCTGTTGGTATGGTCAGATATGGTCGCTAGAACATCCTGGAGGAGGGCTAGATCAGTATATCGCCTTAACAAGGCGAGGATCCGTGTAAATAAGGTAGTGGGGAGGTTCCTGGCATGGCAAGGGGGTTTAGTGGTTCGCCACAGGGAACTTGAGAAAAATGTGGGCCTCTATTTGAGGAGGGATGGGGTTCACTTGACGGATGTCGGGATCGACCTGTGGTCGTTGGGTCTACAGGAGGGGATACATACGGCCCTGCGGGTGTGGAGGTGCCTTCAAGGGTAAGGGGTCACCCTTTCAGTCTGTGGCGGTGTTTAGGTTGGTCAGTGACGGTGGCAGTGATGTAGTTGGTGAGTGTGTGGGGGGCTCGTCATGAGATGGCCCCTCCGGTGTAGTACATCGAAGTCGATGATTACTCTGTGTGCACTGCGGGATAGGGTTTTGTCTCCGGGCGGTTAAAATGGAGGCCTACTTGGTTCGGTTAATCCTGCAGTGCCCCCTGGTGGTAGATATATATATAGTCATATATATATATATTGGTTAATTAAAATGGTTGTGTTACAAGTGTTAGCCCCGTCACTGACCAACATAAGAGGGTATAACCGATGGTTATTTATGTTTACAATAAAATGTTTATGGTTATTTATGGTTAATTTTATATGGTTATTTATACGGTTTTATATGGTTATTTATATTTGGAGTTAAGTTTAATAAAGGCTGTTGTGGCCATTTACTCCACAAGAAGTACGGTGTGGCCCATTATTTAAGAGGGGTAGCAAAAAGGGGGTTTTGGAATAAAGGGGTCACAACAGAAGGGGTGGTCTTTACTAGGCTACACGAGTCAAGAGAGGGCCGGACAGAACGAGTGCAATGAGGATAGGGAGGGCCAGACATGACTGTGTGTCTAGTGACACACCAAAAAGGAATGTAGCAGGGAGGGGTTAGCAGGGGGCAGCAAATAGGAGGCAGGGGGAGCGGCATTATAAAAAGGGGGCGTGGCCAATCGGGAACACTCGTTGTATGGAATTCACAGGAGGAGGCAGTTTTTCCCACCCACCCTCCCAATAGTTAAGTTTTGTTGTGAAGGTTTTAATGCTTTTGTTATCATTTCAGGAAATCAAGATGGATGTCTGGAAGAAAGTGGGTTGGCGGTGTTTAGGTTGGTCAGTGACGGTGGCAGTGATGTAGTTGGTGAGTGTGTGGGGGGCTCGTCATGAGATGGCCCCTCCGGTGTAGTACATCGAAGTCGATGATTACTCTGTGTGCACTGCGGGATAGGGTTTTGTCTCCGGGCGGTTAAAATGGAGGCCTACTTGGTTCGGTTAATCCTGCAGTGCCCCCTGGTGGTAGATATATATATAGTCATATATATATATTGGTTAATTAAAATGGTTGTGTTACAAGTGTTAGCCCCGTCACTGACCAACATAAGAGGGTATAACCGATGGTTATTTATGTTTACAATAAAATGTTTATGGTTATTTATGGTTAATTTTATATGGTTATTTATACGGTTTTATATGGTTATTTATATTTGGAGTTAAGTTTAATAAAGGCTGTTGTGGCCATTTACTCCACAAGAAGTACGGTGTGGCCCATTATTTAAGAGGGGTAGCAAAAAGGGGGTTTTGGAATAAAGGGGTCACAACAGAAGGGGTGGTCTTTACTAGGCTACACGAGTCATGCTTTTAGCTCAATTAGGCGCCAGCCTCTAGCATGTTTTTACTTATTAATTGTTCCTGCATGCAGAATGAATTTCACGCTCATTCCCACCTCAAAATGTTGGGAGATATGGTTAAGCTCTGCCAAATTTAGAAAAAGTGCAACGCAACTGGTTCTCTTTAATGCTGACCCCACCAGATACTCCTTCCCTTTTCTTCCCTGCAATGCTGTTGGACCACAGGGAGCTAAGAGAAGAAGCTAAGGATACTCTTCCAGGTGATGGAAAATGGATAGGGGGGCAGGGGCACTACAAGGGTACATTTTGGGAGTTGGTCTTATAAGAGAGGATTATCTGGAATCCGTAATTATATATGACATATTTCTAGTCATTTAATACTTACCTGTCCTGCCATTCATGCTGCTGTTCTCCACTCTTTCATATACCGTATATACTCGAGTATAAGCCGACCCGAATATAAGCCGAGGCACCTAATTTTACCACAGAAAACTGGGAAAACTTATTGACTCGAGTATAAGCCTAGGGTGAGAAATGCGCAGCTACTGTAAGTGGAAAAGAGGGTCAACAATGCCCATTTGCAGCCTCACTGTGCCCATTTGCATGCCTCACTGTGCCCATTTGCAGCCATAGGTCCCCTGAACTTGGTAGTTAAGGGTTCCTAAATGCCCCCTAGCTGCAGCCAAAATTTGGGGTCTCTGGGCCCAAAGGGTCCTTAAATGACATTGCTGCAGATGGACACAGTTGACCGATTTAGGGCCCTGTATCTCGGGGCCACTTGGTGCTAGGAACCAAATTTGGATATGTTGTAATGTTGGTTCCACTGGGTTTGCACACCAAATGTGGGGTTCCTAGCACCAAGTTGCCCCAAAGATATGAGGCCCCAAAGTCGGGTCGGAAAATGTCATTTTTTTGCTGCAGAAAAGTGCTTGACTCCAGTATAAGCCGAGAGGGGCACTATTAAGCACAAAAAAATGTGCTGAAAAACTCGGCTTATACTCGAGTATATACGTTATACCTCTGCCTGCAGGCTTTTCAGCATCTGGCACACTTCTAGGTGTGTCGATCCCTGGTTGCCCACTGTATGCTATGGATCCTTCCAGTGGCCATTGTCTTGAAATTTTTTAGGGGATGGAAGGAAGAACCTCTGAAAGCAAAGGGAGACCACGCATCCAACACTCCTGGAAGTGTCAGAAATATAAACACATTTTAGGCAGCAGATTCTTTTGCAGAGAGCATTTTTATATCAAGGATGTAGGGGTTGGGAGGAAAAGCCCCAGAAAGCAAAGGGTGACCAAACATCTTATGCCGCTTACACACGATCGGAATTCCGGCCAGAAAAAGACAGAGGAGAGCTTTTCATCGGAAAATGCGACCGTGTGTAGGCTCCATCGGAATTTTGCTGGCCGAATTTCTGACAGCAAAGAATTGAGAGCATGTTCTCAATTTTTCAGACGGAAAAGGTTTCTATCGGAAATTCTGATCGTCTGTAGCAATTGACAGGCAAAATTCCTACGCATGCTCGGAAACAATTCGACGCATGCTCGGAAGCCTTGAACCCGGCTCGTTGTAGTGTTGTACATCACCTCGATCTTGACGGTCGGAATTTGGTGTGACCGTGTGTAGGCAAGACAGTTTGAGCGGAATTCCATCGGGAAAACCATCAGAGCTTTTTCCGATAAGAATTCCGATCGTGTGTGCGCGGCATAACACTCCTGGAAGCGTTGGAAATAGAAGGCATTTTAAGCAGAGGAATCTTTGCAGGGAACATTTTTATATCCAAGATGTAGGGGTTGGAAGGAAAAGCCCCAGAATGCAAAGGGGTTGGAAGAGACCTCCATAAAGCAAAGGGAGACCAAGCATCTAACAGTCCTGGAAGTGTCTGAAATAGAAGGCATTTTAGGAAGTGGAATCTTTTGCAGGCAACATTTTTATATCGAGGATGTAGGAGTTGGAAGGAAGAGGTCCACAAAGCAAATATAGACCAAGCATCCAACTCTCCTGGAAGTGTCGGAAATAGAAGACGTTTCAGGCAGCGGAATCTTTTGCAGGCAATATTTTTATATTGAGGATGTAGGGGTTGGAAGGGATAGCTCCAGAAAGTAAAGGGAGACCAAGCATCCAACTCTCCTGGAAGTGTCGGAAATAGAAGACGTTTCAGGCAGCGGAATCTTTTGCAGGCAATATTTTTATATCGAGGATGTAGGGGTTGGAAGGGATAGCTCCAGAAAGTAAAGGGAGACCAAGCATCCAACACTCCTGGAAGTGTCGGAAATAGAAGACGTTTTAGGCAGCAGAATCTTTTGCAGGCAATATTTTTATATCAAGGCTGTAGGGGTTGGAAGGGATAGCTCCAGAAAGTAAAGGGAGACCAAGCATCCAACACTCCTGGAAGTGTCGGAAATAGAAGACGTTTTAGGCAGCAGAATCTTTTGCAGGCAATATTTTTATATCAAGGCTGTAGGGGTTGGAAGGGATAGCTCCAGAAAGTAAAGGGAGACCAAGCATCCAACACTCCTGGAAGTGTCGGAAAAAGAAGACATTTTAGGCAGCAGAATCTTTTGCAGGCAGCATTTTTATATCGAGTTGACAGGGTCTCTTTAAGTAGTGCACAATCTAACCATTGCTAGAGCTTGGAAATGCCCAAAGATCGCCTTCCGAGCGATAATCCACAAGATATCATGGATAATGTCCCAGGAGAAGTTAGCCAGTATGCTACTGGACACAACCCATAAGTTCGAAGCTATATGGGAACCATGGGCATCCTACTGTGGGATATCCCTTATTCCGGGAGTTCCCCCAGACAATTCTCGGTTACATAACTAAATGGCGGCACACCCCCTCCCACCCTTTTCCCTTCTTTCTGCCTTTCCTTTCCTATCTCTCCTTACTCTGTTTCTCTCACGAAAGCCCTATAAGTTTATACTATTTTTGCAAGTTTGCTTGAGGATGTTTTCATGAATGCACAGGTGGATTTAGCCGACACACTTCCAATTGAGGAGCCCACACCCTCACAGACGTAAGGATAGCCCAATTATCCTCACCCTTGAGATTGTAATAACTACGGGGATAAGACCGTGGGAGAGGTGGCTCGGGGCACAGTTTGCTCCCACTGGGGGTGCCCAGAGCCAACCCTCTTCTCATGTATAACCCTTAACCTATTGATACCCCTCTTTTAGCAGAAACTCCCGGTTTGAGGTATTAAGCAAACCCCTCCCCACCGGTACTCCACTCTTCACCTGGTCTTCAGATATGTGCTAGTTGTATTCTCTCAAGCTCAGTTTTTTCATGTTTATCTTTTTCTTATTAATGTAACATAATCGATATAGGGCGATTTATTCTGTACGCCCGTGTTTTGTATGCTCTGTTCAACTTAATAAAAATTTATTGACAGTAAGTAGTGCACAATCTTGTAGGTAATAAACACTCATGCTTTAGGTGGTCTTCTTGGATCCCCCAGGTCCAGCAGCAGTCTCTACCTCTGCTACCCCAACAGACAACCCCGAAGAAGTAGATAGGAGAGAAATAATTTTCACAGTAACTTGTCGTCCTATGATCCATTGAAATAAGTGGACAGAGACCACACACACACACACATTCTTCTACCATGATTGAGGGCAAACAAAATGTTCATTTTCCAGATTACGCCCCAACAACCATCACATGAAGTATACGGATAGGACAAATCCTGTTTACACATTACAGAACAACAGGCACTTTCTGCAGCTTCACATGTAATAACAGACATACAGTAATCATTATTCAGTGTCACTTTTCAAAAGGCTTTCCTGCCTCAATGATTATCTTTATATCTCCCGAATGCTCTTCTTATGAAACTAAATCGTGTGTTAAATACCTATAGGACAAATGTGTAGAAAAGGCAGTCATTTCAGTGACTTCCTCTCAAAGCTTCCTACTCAAACAGTCATGAGCCAAAACAACAAAAATGGAACGCTAACAAAATAAACAAAGCATTCTATACGGCCTAATTAACAAGGGAAAAAAAATGGAGAGTACGCCTACGTTGGCTCAGGAGCAGGGTTGGGCTGTGCATGGCCACTCTTGTAAATACAAACATTAATTTGGAAGGAGAGTGGGACTTTAAATGAGGCTGAACTCAACATTGGATTCATGTACAATTAAATATTTAATGTACATTGGTTGTCAAATTACACAGCATGATGTGTGTCAAACAATGATTGAATACAAATACAGAACGTCTTTAAAGATACATAATATACATATAATGAAATATAAAAACATAGTTGCCATAGTGGGAAAAGTTTTGCATACTAAATAAATGCAACTAAAAATATACAGTCAAGATTCGTAGAGATAGGGGTAAAGGTGGGGAAAGATATCCCCACGGGCTCGACGCGTTTCGTCGGTTAACCGACTCATCAGGAGCAGGTAATCATGTCTGAAAATGAATAATAGTAAAAAAAATGTGGGAAATATCCCATGGAGTACAGAATAAAAAAGGAATTATATGTATAATGGACCAAAAAGACAAAAAAGTAATGGAGTCCACAAACCTACATCCCACTAGGACGGTGAGCCCCAACAATCCCGCACAGCAGGAGCAGCCCAGCCAAATCTCACCCGGAGCTGAGGTTCCTTTTTTATTCTGTACTCCATGGGATATTTCCCACATTTTGACGTTTTGGCGACTAAGTATTTTTCACCATTATTCATTTTCAGACATGATTACCTGCTCCTGATGAGTCGGTTAACCGACGAAACGCGTCGAGCCCGTGGGGATATCTTTCCCCACCTTCACCCCTATCTCTACGAATCTTGACTGTATATTTTTAGTTGCATTTATTTAGTATGCAAAACTTTTCCCACTATGGCAACTATGTTTTTATATTTCATTATATGTATATTATGTATCTTTAAAGACGTTCTGTATTTGTATTCAATCATTGTTTGACACACATCATGCTGTGTAATTTGACAACCAATGTACATTAAATATTTAATTGTACATGAATCCAATGTTGAGTTCAGCCTCATTTAAAGTCCCACTCTCCTTCCAAATTTTCGTATTCAAAATAGGGATGGAGGCGCACCACCCCCCTTTCCTTGTGCGCCTCATCTAAAGTCCCAGTATATGGAGATATACATTCCCCCTTTTTTCTCTTGTATACAATCCCCGGGATGGAGGCAGAATTTCAACACATGGGGTGACATACAGCCACCCCTTTTAACTACTACATATCGACCCATTTTTTGGCCGTGTTAATACTTATGCATATTTACACTATATTTAATTTTTTATAATTTATATACTTCAGTCTCACATCCTTCCCACCCCATGTGGACTCTGTTCCCCATGCCTGCATTGCGGGGGCTGCCTTTGTCTCTCTTCCCCTCGGAGCTGCGATTCGCACCAGTCGCCGCCCCCTGCCGCCCCCTTGCTTACTGGGTGCCATGGGGACGACGCCTCGTGCGCATCGACGTCACGTACATGCCGCACGAGCGGCGTCATTGCTTGGCGCCGCTTACCCCTGCTGCAATATCCAGCTGGCCGTTGTAAGGACGGGGACGTCTTTGGCGCCAATGGCGCTCGTGCTCTCCCCGCCCGTCACCGTGCCTACGTGACGCTGGTTGGGTGTGCCCTATATAGCTGGCCCCCTCGGAGGTCCCCATCCACCATGCATTGGACAACCGGCTTGTACTGCTCGCTGTATCGCACAGGCACCATCCACATCGGCCAACACAAGGTAACATCACATGCCACATTTTTTTCACACACTTCACCTTTTGTTTTGTTTTGTCTTTGTTTTTTACACTTGCCTACATATATTCTTTTTATCACTAACTTACTTTCTTACATACATTCTTTCACTAACCATCACCCCCCTCTCTTTCTCACATTTATACCTCACTTCACACTTATCCACTCACCTCACTCAGTTTTTTCTTTTATATATACTTCACTCCATTCACTCTCCTAGCCAGTTAGTACAGCCGGTATGTACCATTTACTAAGATCTTCTTAATAATATTTTCTAAATACTCTACAGATTGTTCGCCAAGAATAGGCTCAATACTCCATATACCTACCAATGTTGGCTGGGGACCCTCCGTTGTGTGGCCTGCTGTATGTGGGCGCATCTACCTCAGCTCCGGGTGAGATTCGGCTGGGCTGCTCCTGCTGTGCGGGATTGTTGGGGCTCACCGTCCTAGTGGGATGTAGGTTTGTGGACTCCATTACTTTTTTGTCTTTTTGGTCCATTATACATATAATTCCTTTTTATTCTGTACTCCATGGGATATTTCCCACATTTTGACGTTTTTGCGACTAAGTATTTTTTACTATTATTCATTTTCAGACATGATTACCTGCTCCTGATGAGTCGGTTAACCGACGAAACGCGTCGAGCCCGTGGGGATATCTTTCCCCACCTTTACCCCTATCTCTACGAATCTTGACTGTATATTTTTAGTTGCATTTATTTAGTATGCAAAACTTTTCCCACTATGGCAATTATGTTTTTATATTTCATTATATGTATATTATGTATCTTTAAAGACGTTCTGTATTTGTATTCAATCATTGTTTGACACACATCATGCTGTGTAATTTGACAACCAATGTACATTAAATATTTAATTGTACATGAATCCAATGTTGAGTTCAGCCTCATTTAAAGTCCCACTCTCCTTCCAAATTTTCGTATTCAAAATAGGGATGGAGGCGCACCACCCCCCTTTCCTTGTGCGCCTCATCTAAAGTCCCAGTATATGGAGATATACATTCCCCCTTTTTTCTCTTGTATACAATCCCCGGGATGGAGGCAGAATTTCAACACATGGGGTGACATACAGCCACCCCTTTTAACTACTACTTATCGACCCATTTTATGGCCGTGTTAATACTTATGCATATTTACACTACATTTAATTTTTTATAATTTATATACTTCAGTCTTACATCCTTTCCACCCCATGTGGACTCTGTTCCCCATGCCTGCATTGCGGGGGCTGCCTTTGTCTCTCTTCCCCTCGGAGCTGCGATTCGCACCAGTCGCCGCCCCCTGCCGCCCCCTTGCTTACTGGGTGCCATGGGGACGACGCCTCGTGCGCATCGACGTCACGTACATGCCGCACGAGCGGCGTCATTGCTTGGCGCCGCTTACCCCTGCTGCAATATCCAGCTGGCCGTTGTAAGGACGGGGACGTCTTTGGCGCCAATGGCGCTCGTGCTCTCCCCGCCCGTCACCGTGCCTACGTGACGTTGGTTGGGTGTGCCCTATATAGCTGGCCCCCTCGGAGGTCCCCATCCACCATGCACTGGACAACCGGCTTGTACTGCTCGCTGTATCGCACAGGCACCATCCACATCGGCCAACACAAGGTAACATCACATGCCACATTTTTTTCACACACTTCACCTTTTGTTTTGTTTTTGTTTTTGTTTTTTACACTTGCCTACATATATTCTTTTTATCACTAACTTACTTTCTTACATACATTCTTTCACTAACCATCACCCCCCTCTCTCCCTCACATTTATACCTCACTCCACACTTATCCACTCACCTCACTCAGTTTTTTTTTTTTTTTTTTTATATACTTCACTCCATTCACTCTCCTAGCCAGTTAGTACAGCCGGTATGTACCATTTACTAAGATCTTCTTAATAATATTTTCTAAATACTCTACAGATTGTTCGCCAAGAATAGGCTCAATACTCCATATACCTACCAATGTTGGCTGGGGACCCTCCGTTGTGTGGCCTGCTGTATGTGGGCGCATCTACCTCAGCTCCGGGTGAGATTCGGCTGGGCTGCTCCTGCTGTGCGGGATTGTTGGGGCTCACCGTCCTAGTGGGATGTAGGTTTGTGGACTCCATTACTTTTTTGTCTTTTTGGTCCATTATACATATAATTCCTTTTTATTCTGTACTCCATGGGATATTTCCCACATTTTGACGTTTTTGCGACTAAGTATTTTTTACTATTATTCATTTTCAGACATGATTACCTGCTCCTGATGAGTCGGTTAACCGACGAAACGCGTCGAGCCCGTGGGGATATCTTTCCCCACCTTTACCCCTATCTCTACGAATCTTGACTGTATATTTTTAGTTGCATTTATCTAGTATGCAAAACTTTTCCCACTATGGCAATTATGTTTTTATATTTCATTATATGTATATTATGTATCTTTAAAGACGTTCTGTATTTGTATTCAATCATTGTTTGACACACATCATGCTGTGTAATTTGACAACCAATGTACATTAAATATTTAATTGTACATGAATCCAATGTTGAGTTCAGCCTCATTTAAAGTCCCACTCTCCTTCCAAATTTTCGTATTCAAAATAGGGATGGAGGCGCACCACCCCCCCCCTTTCCTTGTGCGCCTCATCTAAAGTCCCAGTATATGGAGATATACATTCCCCCTTTTTTCTCTTGTATACAATCCCCGGGATGGAGGCAGAATTTCAACACATGGGGTGACATACAGCCACCCCTTTTAACTACTACTTATCGACCCATTTTATGGCCGTGTTAATACTTATGCATATTTACACTACATTTAATTTTTTATAATTTATATACTTCAGTCTTACATCCTTTCCACCCCATGTGGACTCTGTTCCCCATGCCTGCATTGCGGGGGCTGCCTTTGTCTCTCTTCCCCTCGGAGCTGCGATTCGCACCAGTCGCCGCCCCCTGCCGCCCCCTTGCTTACTGGGTGCCATGGGGACGACGCCTCGTGCGCATCGACGTCACGTACATGCCGCACGAGCGGCGTCATTGCTTGGCGCCGCTTACCCCTGCTGCAATATCCAGCTGGCCGTTGTAAGGACGGGGACGTCTTTGGCGCCAATGGCGCTCGTGCTCTCCCCGCCCGTCACCGTGCCTACGTGACGTTGGTTGGGTGTGCCCTATATAGCTGGCCCCCTCGGAGGTCCCCATCCACCATGCATTGGACAACCGGCTTGTACTGCTCGCTGTATCGCACAGGCACCATCCACATCGGCCAACACAAGGTAACATCACATGCCACATTTTTTTCACACACTTCACCTTTTGTTTTGTTTTGTCTTTGTTTTTTACACTTGCCTACATATATTCTTTTTATCACTAACTTACTTTCTTACATACATTCTTTCACTAACCATCACCCCCCTCTCTTTCTCACATTTATACCTCACTTCACACTTATCCACTCACCTCACTCAGTTTTTTTTTTATATATACTTCACTCCATTCACTCTCCTAGCCAGTTAGTACAGCCGGTATGTACCATTTACTAAGATCTTCTTAATAATATTTTCTAAATACTCTACAGATTGTTCGCCAAGAATAGGCTCAATACTCCATATACCTACCAATGTTGGCTGGGGACCCTCCGTTGTGTGGCCTGCTGTATGTGGGCGCATCTACCTCAGCTCCGGGTGAGATTCGGCTGGGCTGCTCCTGCTGTGCGGGATTGTTGGGGCTCACCGTCCTAGTGGGATGTAGGTTTGTGGACTCCATTACTTTTTTGTCTTTTTGGTCCATTATACATATAATTCCTTTTTTATTCTGTACTCCATGGGATATTTCCCACATTTTGACGTTTTTGCGACTAAGTATTTTTTACTATTATTCATTTTCAGACATGATTACCTGCTCCTGATGAGTCGGTTAACCGACGAAACGCGTCGAGCCCGTGGGGATATCTTTCCCCACCTTTACCCCTATCTCTACGAATCTTGACTGTATATTTTTAGTTGCATTTATTTAGTATGCAAAACTTTTCCCACTATGGCAATTATGTTTTTATATTTCATTATATGTATATTATGTATCTTTAAAGACGTTCTGTATTTGTATTCAATCATTGTTTGACACACATCATGCTGTGTAATTTGACAACCAATGTACATTAAATATTTAATTGTACATGAATCCAATGTTGAGTTCAGCCTCATTTAAAGTCCCACTCTCCTTCCAAATTTTCGTATTCAAAATAGGGATGGAGGCGCACCACCCCCCTTTCCTTGTGCGCCTCATCTAAAGTCCCAGTATATGGAGATATACATTCCCCCTTTTTTCTTTTGTAATCTAAAAAAGTAGTTTAGCTTTTTTTTTCCTTATGCCCTGTACACACGGGCAGCTAATGGCTACTGGCTATTGAACTTCCTTTTTCTAGTCCGTCATCGCGTTGGCTACTGGCTATTGAACTTCCTTTTTCTAGTCCGTCATCGCGTTCTAAACGATCGGACTTTGGTGTGATCATGTGTAGGCAAGTCCGTTTCGGCGGAACTCCGTCGGAACTCCGGCAAAAAGTCCTTCAGGGTTCAGTCCGATGAGAAGTCCGCTCGTGTGTAAGCGGCATTACACTTTACCCTACATCGGCCTCCATTCTCACCAGAGCAAGAATATCTCCTGAAGCCTCCTGAGATATACACATCACATATTCTAGGAGGAATCAGCTTCAATATAGTTGCTGGATGAGGGTGGTCCTGGTGGTGCGTTATCAGGGTAAGCAAAGAAAACAAATATGGTGGTACAGGACTCGGTGTCCAGTAACGGATCATAAGATCACAGCAGGACAACAGAATTCACTGGGTATTTTTCCTTTTCGTAATACATAGTAAACATAAAAAATAAAAAGATAAAAAATAAAAAAGTCAGTAGCTACAAATACTGTAGCAGCTGACTTTTAATATAAGGACACTTACCTCTCCAGGGAGCCTGTGATGTCAGCACCCGAAGCCGACCCATCCCGCGGCTCCGGGTGCAGGCATCGGCATTCTTACTAGGGGAAACTGGAAGTGAAGCCACACAGCCTGTTTCCTACTGTGCATGCGCAAGTCGCACTGCGCGTTCTGAATGGTCCCTGTGTGTCTCCCAGAAGGCAGTGGGGGGAAGGAGGAGGGACTGGACATTGGGTAGTCTTTCCCCGGAAGTGGGAGCAGATACCTGAATCCCCTCCCTACCTGAAAGGTGCCAAATGTGGCACTGGAGGGGGGGGGGGGATCCGATCTCCGGAAGTTCAATTTCTGGGTGGAACTTCGCTCTAAATATCATCAGATTCATGTTTTGTGATCTGAATTCCACTCTATCCAGGGTTGGTAGAGGTCGGGTATAGAACCCATTTTTGTAGGAGAAATTAGTTCTAACCAGGGAGAAGGTCTTCGATGGGTTAGATGCCAAATGGGATCTTGCTTTAAACCATAAAGCTCATAGCACACTGGTGATTCTTCCGCTGGCAAACCTTGTCAGCAGAAATAGGTGAAGCTGCCACTATACCCAATGTAGCGGTGACACCTTTCCTAGGTGTACGCTATTGTAAATTTAGTTATTTTTGTTTCTCAGAACAGTAAAGGGGTTCTGAGAGCTGATTGGATAGGGAAGCTTTGGCATCAGTTTGACTGGGCTGTGTTAGGGTTCTGCCTGATTACGTGTGCAGTGAGGTACACATGACAGGCTCAGAACCAGGCCTGGTTGGACGTTTTGGGTAACAGCATTCCTCGGAGCCAATCAGTGGGTGCAATTGGCCCCTCTGAGGAGTCTGGGGAAGAGTACTTAAGATGCTGGAGTCACGTGTTCGGGGTTCGTTAGGCCAGAGCTGCCTGTTTCCTGGATCTGGACCGGGGTAGCCCCGCAAGGGGTCCCTGTCAAGGTAGTGTGCCACCCCGCAACATGTTTGGTTTGACAGGCCCCACAGACCCGCTTGGTCTGGGGCAACGATCCATCTGTTCCCGAGTCTCGGAACCGGCTGGTCTGAGGCGCAGTAACTGAGGGAGGATTCAAGGTGTCCGGGTGCGCTCTCAACTTGGAGGGGCACCGCAGCTCGTGTAAGCGACCGGGGAGGACTCGTCGGAGGAGGGCCAACAAGCTGGCATCCTGAGAAGTGCCTGGTTGCTGGGTTGTCAAGGACACTAAAGAATCCATGCTTCCCCAATACTGTCAATGATACGGATAATGTTCCAGGTACTGAGGAAAGGTTCCTGTTTGTTTCTGAGTACCGCTTTGAGACAAGGTTAAAGACTGTGCAAAATTCGTTCTTCAAGTGCTGACTGCCATAATCTCTGGCTAGAGATTTGTTCAGCTTGGAAGCGCCCAGCTGCGAGTGGCTACTCTCTGGGTTGGCAAATAGAGACTTTTGTATGCTTAGCGGTTCAAGGTGCCTGAGTTTTCTTCATCCTTGCTCTCTGTTCCCACATGTGACTGTGTCTGTTGGACGTTACCCCTGCAAATAAAAACCTTTCAAAAGGACTTTTATTGTGTCAGCGTGCAAAGTCGTTGGGTACTAACTCTGAGAATCCCTAGACCTGGAGGACGAATCCAAGCGGAGGTAACCGGTAAGCCCAAAAGTTAAGGCCGCCCCATCGAGGGTTATGGCCGCTACACCAATAAATGTTGCTGGAAGGCGGCAGGATCTTAACCCCTAACTAGGAGAAGGTGAGTAGACATAACATTGACCTAAAGGTTAGCAAGTGTCGACAGCTGCTGTAACAGGGGAATCCGCCACACGCCTCCATACCAAAAATTTGCAAAGCCTTTGTGGCATTTGAGAACTTAAAATAAAGCCATGTAAACTCACAAAAATGCACAACATCCTCTATTTGAAGACTTATTAAGTCCTAGCGTGTATACGTTAACCAGCCACAAAGGAAGGAACAAGATTTGAAATGTATTTTATGCAGTAAATACATGAATTTTACCGTAATAAAATGGATGAGTGTGAATGGGCCCCTAATCATGAATAAGGATGAATGTGTAAATCGGCTATTAAAAGGACAGTATAAATGGAGCCCATTATGGCACAGAAGAGGTTACAGTGCGCAAACATTTCTGCCATTTAGTCACAATACTGAAACAGCTTTCTGTTTGTTGTAGCCCGTGGCATCCGCAAAATCAGTCATTAGCAGCAGATACTGAGATCAAGGAATTCAGCGGGGAGCGGACATGAGGAGGTCTTGCTCCAGTTGCGCTGCACTTGGACACGCACTGTTATAAGTCTTAGGTACGCACTTTTTTAATTCCTTTCTAGGCTGGGAATGTTGCCCTGCAGCTAAGCATCTTGTAATGCAAAACCGAGCGCTAGAAATGCAATGCAAATATCTGATCCGGACCAGAGCACCGTGACCGCACAAGCTATTAGACTCCCGCGTCACTCTGTTACTTATAAGCTTCACTTGTTAAAAATTAAGACGATGTACAAATGAAGGTAACATTCGATTTAACGTACATTGTAATAACCCTGTATACGTTTTCATCACAGCTTTCAATTAAAGGCGAACTCTGCGGCTGAGAGAACCTTGTTGGTTCTCTTGCTGTTCTATGCCAGGAAATCCATCATCCTATGCTGGAAGCGAAAGACTCCTCCCTCTATATGCCTATGGAAAACACTTGTAAATAATGTGATACCCCTATACAAGGACACCTATATACATAGAGGCTGTCCAAAAAAAATATGACAGAGTCTGGTCTAATGCCCCGTACATGCGATCGGACTTTCGACAACAAAACCGTGGAATTTTGTTCGAAGGTTGTTGGCTCCAACTTGTCTTGCATACACACGGCCACACAAATGTTGGCCAACAATTACGAATGTGGTTACGTACAAGACATACGACGAGCCGAAAAAAAGGTTCAATAGCCAGTGCGGCTCCTTCTGCTTGATTCCGAGCATGCGTGAACTTTTGTGCGTCGGACTTGTGTACACACGATCGGACTTTCCGACAACAAAGTTTTGTTGGTGGAAAATTTGAGAACCTGCTAGCCAACATTTGTTGGCGAAAAGTCCGACAACAAATGTTCGATGGAGCATACACATGGTCGGACTTTCAGCCAACAAGCTCACATCCAAAATTTGTTGTCGGAAAATCCGATCGTGTGTATGGGGCATAAGTGGTTAGTAGAACCCTCTACCGCTGCAGTAGACTAGGAAGCCTTCCTAATATCTGATGGCCTCCCTTGAAGTCCTAATAGATCGATCCTTGATAGCACAATAGTTTAGGTGAGCTAGTTAAATATCAGCCCACCCTTGGAGCATGTGCCAGGCCAGCTTATTGATGATGGTATAATATGGTAGTCGTAAATAATCTAACATTTCTTGAGACCGTAATGCTACCTTATGACCCCTGCATGGGTCCCTTCCCTGATATTAGCCAGATGTTGGCTGTGCTGTTGTACGTTTGTATTGTCTGTGTGTTTAGTAAGAAAAAAAAACAGATAAAAAAAAAGGTGAACTCCGCAATATTACTATTGGAAGAGAACAATCAGACTCGGGGCTTGTGCAGACACAGAATTTTCTATTTGAACACAGTGCTGCTCAAACGCATGAGTTCAAATGCAAAATGCAGGGTTTGACTGGCTTTGCCTGTAGTCGCACGCGTTCCTGGAAATGGCTTTGTAATAAGTAGGTGCTGTAGTAACTGCCAGCTGGGAACCGCTATCAACACAAGATTAAGGGCTCTTTCACACGGACGGACCGTATGTCCGTTTTTCATCCTTCCGTTTTAGGATGAAAAACGGACATACATGTATCCATATGGGATAGCGGGTGTCAGCGGATGAGCATCCGCTGACACCCGCTCTCGTCCGTGTCCGCTATGCTCCGCTTCTGCAGACGGAGGAAAACCCAATTTTTTCATCCATCTGCAGAGCGGATCGGATGACGACGGACTCTACGGTCCGT
>CM053027.1:572862918-572880314 GCA_028564925.1 Lithobates sylvaticus
AATCTTCTCCTATTGCCTGGGGGCCCCATAATCTCCTAATGCCCGGGGGCCTCATAATCTTCTCCTATTGCCCGGGGGCCCCATAATCTCCTATTGGCCGGGGGCCCCATGAGTTGTCAGTCCGCCCCTGCTCTTTCCGATTGTTTGGGGCATCTGGAAAAAACATTGTCCAGAGAAGAAAAGGTGATTGCTACCATCAGTCCTGTGTCATGCCAACAGTAAATCATCCTTTCATGTGTGGAGTTGCTTCTCAGCCAAGGGAGTGGGCTCACTCACCATTTTGCCTAAGAACACAGCCATGAATAAAGAATGGTACAAAAACTTCGTCCAAGAGCAACTTCTTCCTACCATCCAAGAACAGTTTGGTGAGCAACAATGCCTTTTCCAGCATGATGGAGCACCTTGCCAAGTTGCCATAAGGTAAAAGTGATAACTAAGTGGCTTGGGGAACAAAACTTAAAAATTTGGGGTCCATGGCCAAGAAACTCCCCAGACCTTAATCCCATTGAGAATGTGGTCAATCCTCAAGAGGCGGGTGAATAAAATAGCCCCCACAAATTTTGACAAACTCGAAGCATTGGTTATGCAAGAATGGGCTGTCATCAGTCAGGATATGGCCCAGAAGTTGATTGATAGCGTGCCAGGGCAAAAGAATGGTCAACACTGCAAATATTGACTCTACATAAACTTATGCCGCGTAAACACGAGCGGATTTTCCGTCGGAAAAATCTCGGAGGGTTTTTCCGATGGAATTCCACTCAAGCTTGGCTTGCATACACACAGTCACACAAAAAATCTCTTACCTTTCGACCGCCAAGAACGCGGTGACGTACAACACTACGACAAGCCGAGAAAATAAGGTTCAATGCTTCCGAGCATGTGTCAAATTGTTTCCGAGCATGCGTAGGAATTTTGCGAGTCGGAATTGCTGCAGACGATCGATATTTCCAATAGGAATAGGAAAAATAGAGAACCTGCTCTTAATCTTTTGCTGGCGGAAATTCCGCCAGCAAAAGTCCGATGGACTTTTGCTGGCGGAATTTCCAAACGTGTGTACGCGGCATTAATGTAATTGTCAATAAAAGCCTTTGACACGTATGAAATTCTTGTAATTATACTTCAGTATACCATAGTACCATCTGACAAAAAGATGTAAAAACACTGAAGCAGCAGACTTTGTGAAAATGTATATTTGTGTCATTCTCAAAACTTTTGGCCACGGCTATATAATCCATTTGGCAGGCTTTTCATATTGGTTCTGGTAAGGACTGCAGCCTCTTTGCTGCGCAACCTCCCAATCTCAGGCTCCAGCTGCGAGTAGGTGTGGCTTCTGTTCACAATGCAGAAACCTTGGAACACCCAAGCCTGCATTTTCACATTCATGGTCGTTCAGAAGGAATAGATATTTTGATAGCAGAGCAAATAGCTACACGTGAAAAATGGTAGGATGAAAGTGAGGGCTATATCCAAAGCTTGTCTACATCTAGGCACAATTGTGTTCCTAGATTAGCCTCTCTCAACCAGGGATTTATTGAACCCTAGTGCTCTTCCTGGGGTTGTTAGGGGTTCGTTTAGCAGTGGGCAATGGCATATTCTCTCTTACCCACATTGACCACCAATGCTTTCCTAATAAAAACTGACCACACTAAGCAGGTTAGCACGTCGCGGTCAGTTCTCTAGCTATCCTACAATGATCAGACTTGTCCTGACATGCCCCCGCTGCACAGCCATTCACTGGGAAACTCAGTGTGCTGCTGCTTCTCCTCCCCCCCCCAGCTCTTATGCCCCGTACACACGGTCGGAAATTCCGATGGAAAATGTCCGATCGGACCATGTTGTCGGAAAATCCGCCAGTGTGTGGGCTCCATCTGACTTTTTCCGTCGGAATTTTCGACGGAAAAAAATTTGAGAGCAGGATCTCAAAATTTCCGACAACAAAATCCTATCAGACTTTTTCCGATCGTGTTTCGAGAATTCCGACGGACAAAGTGCCACGCATGCTCAGATCAAATGACGAGACCAAAGCTATTGGCTACTAACAGGAACGGAGTCCCGTCGTAATGGACGAACGTCACCACGTTCAGAATGATCGGATTTTCCGATAACTTTGTCCGACCGTGTGTATGCAACACCAGTTTCGGACAAAGTCTGTCGGAAAAAATCTGATGGATTTTGTGGTCGGATTTTCTGACTGTGTGTACGGGGGCTAGACATGTGCACAATAGAAAAATTTGTTTAGTTTAGTTTCGTTTCTGTTCATTTCCGTTGATTCGTAACGATTCGTAATTTCGTAAGTCGTCGTTGTTCGTATTCGGACTCGTTCGTATTTTCGTAGAGTTACTTTTTCGTTGATTCGTTTTTCCGTTAGTCTAATTTTCGTTTATTCGAAATTCGTATTTTCGTATTTTCGTTATATTTTGTATTCGGACGCATTTGTATTTTCGTAGATTTAGTTACATTCGTACTTTCGTAAGATTGATTTATTCGTACTTTCGTAACATTGTTTTCGTAGATTCGTAATCGGAGCATAATTCATAATTTTATGTAATGTGTATGCTATTATTACATTGTAAGAGACACGGAAAATTACGAATCAAAAAAAAAAAAGTTACGAATGTACCAATTTTTTCGTTCAATCCATTCGAAGCACGTTAAGCAGCGCCATTGTAGGAGACACGGAAAATTACGAATCAACAAACAAATAAAAAGTTATGAATGTACGAATTTTTTCGTTCATTTTGATTTTCCGGGGCGGTGGGGGCGGCGGTAAAGCGGCGCTATATTTAGCGCTGCTTTACCGTCGTTTTAGCCGCGGTATTCGGCCGCTAGCGGGGTGGTTTTAACCCCCGCTAGCAGGCGAAAAAGGGTTAAACCCCCCCCCGTGGTGTCCCATTGATTTCAATGGGTAGGAGCGGTATAGGAGCGGTGTATTCACCGCTCCAAAGATGCTGCTAGCAGGACTTTTTTTACCGTCCTGCTAGCGCACCGCTCCAGTGTGAAAGCCCTCCGGCTTTCACACTGGAGTTAAAGGACCCGCTTTTTTCAGGCGCATTACAGGCGCTATTTTTAGCGCTGTAGTGCCTGAAAAACGCGTAGGTGTGCAAGGGGCCTTATAGAAAAACTTATTTTTTATAACATTTTTTTTGTATCTATACACAAATGTTTTGCCTTTCATTTCTATTTTAAACTGAATAGGTTGTTTTACACGGTGATCGATTACAATCACTTTAAGTAACAGCTTGCTGCAGCTTTATATAGTACAATTATGTTTCACTGACCACCTTCTTATGAGTATCTGAAAAAAATAGACAAGTACTAAAGTTTCAATTTCAGCCCCAAAGCGTCCAAATCAGTTTCATGCTGCAAGATGCAAAGCTTTGTATTTTCTCAGACGGGTTTCACTGTCGTTCTCTCTTCCGTCTTGCACAATCCTGCAGCGCATATTTCTGCTACATTAAAGCAGTGAAAGGGGGAAGAAGCGGAATTGATGACAGTTAATAGAAACCAGACATGAACTCTTACATCCTCGATAAACTAGCGACATCTGGACATCCCTTTCTTGAAAATTAATTGTAAGTTGTGTAAAGGGGAGGCAGCTCTTCTAAATATATTCTTGGGGTGTGGGAAAGGAAGTATATGAGAGTAAATCAGTACTATTAGTTTTAGCGCGTTTTGTTTAAAGAACGCCAGAAAAGCCGTAACACGCCCACATTTTCAAAGTTTACCAATGTGTGCGTTGACATGCATTTGCGTTCTAAAATGCGCTGCAATACTTTTTTTTATTTAAACTTCACAAAGCTTTATTTGTAAAGAAAACTGACTGACTGACTGACTTTGTAAAGAAAACTGACTTATATGCATTTACACACAGAGGGGGTTATTTACTAAAGGCAAATCCACTTTGCACTACAAGTGCAAACTACAACTGCAAAGTGCACTTGAAATTGCACTGAAAATTAACTTGGAAGTGCAGTCGCTGTAGATCCGAAGGGGGACATGCAAGGAAAATAAAAAACAGAATTTTAACCTGCACATGATTGGATGATAAAATCAGCAGAGCTTCCCCTCATTTCAGATCTACCCCTTAGATTTACAACGACTGAACTTCCAAGTGCACTTTCAGTGCAATTTCTAGTGCGCTTTGCACTTGTAGTTTGCACTTGAGGTGCAAAGTGGATTTGCCTTTCGTAAATAACCCCCATTAGGCTGAAAATAGTAGGACATGTACTATTTTTTTCAATGCAGGCAGTGCACATCAGCACAATACACTGTTGCAAACTGCTCCTATTAAAATACATTGCTAAAAATGGATTACCGTATGTTATATGCAAAGCAAACTCAACCATCCCATCCATGTCGCCATCATTTATTTTGCTAAGAAATGACACCCCCTTGCATTTCCAGCTGTGGCCATCTTGAGTAAGGGCAGATGATTCATGTAGCATTTACTTCCTGGAATCTATCTGTCCTTAGGTCAGGCATGCAGGAAGGAGAGTGTGCTTAGCTGAGAAAGCTCCTCCCCCCTCCTCCAGATCCCATATCCAGGCCTAATATCATTGATATATTCATCCATAGTTTCTGCAAAAAAGCCTCCATTAAGACCCTATCATCTCCAATGGGAAAAAGAACTGGGGAGGCAGTTCGATCCCGAGGACTGGCAGATAATGACTATAGCCCTTTCCAAGTGTTTGAGAAATGCTCTTATATTATAAAACGCCTATAAAGTTTTGTATAGGTGGTATTATACGCCGGCTAGTTCACCGGAAGGTTCTATGGCACATATTTGGTGGTCATGCAGGTTATTATTATGGGTCATAGTCTATACCCTTCTCTGTAACTTATTTCATGTTCACCTCAAAAGGGACTCCTATGAAGCCCTTCTTGGCAAACCAATTGATAGATTGCTTTGCCCGGAATGGCAATTGGCTTTACATCTCTTTACTGCAACTAAACTAACCATTGCGAGGGTGTGGAAAACCCCTACGCTTCGAGGCAGTCAAAGCCGTATGAACGATGTCATGGTGAACGAGTAGTTGATGGCCATCATCTCGGATGCGCACGTCAAATTTCTTTGAGTTTGGCAACCGTGGATTATGTATACCCAGCCCTTTCGGTCTGACAGTACGCTTCTCTCGATTTAATGCTCCTTCAGTGCACACCCCATGGACTCTTCTCTTTTACTTTTCTCCTTGTTCTCTTTTCTTCTATCAGGTTTCCTTCCCTTTTCCTTATTTTCCTTTCCTTTTTTCCGTCCGTTATGTCTTATGCATTAAATTCATGTGTCATCACCCCGCCAGGTATTGTCCTGGTTGGGATGGTTATATGCTTTTCTATATTATTATTATTATTATTATTTTTCTCACAGAAGGGAGACTCTCTTTTACAAAAGTTTTTGTTTAGATATGTTAGATATGTTAAGTTTTATGCATGGACATGAATAGCTCAGAAACTTATTTTTGGACTTTTGTTTTTTTTTAACTGGGACATAATGTATGAAACTTGCATAATCTTGCATATGTTTCCTTTTTACTAATATTTATTTTTATTTTTTGCTTTATGTTTGTTCATTGTTCATCTAACTGCTGACCTGATATGTTGGATTGAATATTAATAAATCCTTTTGGAAAAGAAAAGAAAAGTCCATGAAGACCCCTGGGACGTATGACATCATTTTGGTCTAGGCCAAAAAATAGGAAGAAATGTAAAAAAATAGGTTTAAAGCAAGTAAATACTGTAATAATAAAGTATTAATAAGTAAATATAGTATACCTTCCTATTTATTTACTAATGTTAATAGTTAATGTTGATTGAGAGAGTTTAGTTACGTTTTAACCCCTTTATCTCCTCCGACCTCTGTGTATGATCTGTACAATAATGTATATAGTGCACCATTACTGAGTTTCTTGTTTTAACCCCCTCAATAGCAGCATGTTTGTTGGCAGGTCTAGTGCCCATATACAATCCTGGTGTATCAAGATGAAATCCTGAGTTTGTAACTGCCATAAAGAGCCCTTGGCAGTGCTGAACTCCCAGGCAGAGTGGTACAGAACACGTGGGACTAGCTGGAGTTGCCTTGTCCACCCCTGACCTTCTTCTGTTGGTCCTGTAGCTTGGTGCATATGGCCTCAGAGCCTGTACAATAGTCCTGTAATGTGTGTGAGAATGGATAACCTGGGAGCAGATAACATCAGGGAGTGTGCCCGCCTGGGCAGAACTACAGAGGAGACATTGTGAGAGTAGCAGTATGCTGATGGAGGCACCATGTCAACTCTGACCCTCAGCTACTGTTCCTGTGGCGTGGAGTACAATGGCCTTGGGCTCAAGGACTAGCGTATTATCGGGGGAACTATCCCATCTCTGTGGTGCTTCCTAGAAGAGGGACACAGGGAAGATAGCTGAAGATAGGAATGCTGCATGATAATGCTGATGATACTCTACACTGATATTCTGCATCTGCCAGCATGTCAATATATTAGTTGATAAAGCAGTAATTACAGTAAAATGCTGAAAACGTACTTGTAAGTGGACATTCCTTTATTGCTATGTGGGCCTATGCTCGGGGATGTTATGAGTAGACCAATGATCGGAAGGAACATATCCAGGATGGTGGATACAAAGGATACAAAGGCAGATGTGTGGTGGCTCTGTCCAAGAAGAAGCAGGGCAGGACCTGTGACAGCTTGGCACCAACAGTTGTTCAATCTAGGTCTCCTTAATGTCTTTCTTCACCAAAAATTTTCCAAAAAGTGAAATCACCTTGTGGTGTCTACCTTCCAAAAAGGGGTGGAGGTTGTATTGTCCTGTCGTTTTTCTGTTTCTTATGTTTTATAACAGAAAGTAATAGAAATGTTTTTTTTCCCCAAAATGTTTTTTCCCCCCCATTTTATAGTAAAAATAATTATATAAATCGAATTTGGGTACAGTGTTGCATGACGTGGTAGTTGTCAGTCAAAGTATCACAGCACTGAAAATTGAAAAATGGCCTGGTAATGGCCTTGGGCTCAAGGACTAGCATACTATTAGGGGAGCTGTTCCCTCCCTGTGGTGCTTCCTAGAAGAGGGATATGAAGAAGATGGTTGCAGGGGTATATGGGGCATTACTGGCTCAATTGATTTAGAGATGGTTCACACTGAGGCAGCACGACTTGGAGCGCGACTGCCTCAGGCGACCGGCATCCGACTTCAGCGGCGGCTTGCAAAATGACTTCTGTATAGAAGTCAATGCAAGTCGCCTGAAGTCGCCCCCAAAGTAGTACAAGAACCTTTTTCTAAGTCGGAGCGACTTGTGTCGCTCCTATGAGAACGGTCACATACTACAGAACGGGACGCGACTTGTCAGGCAGCTAATTCGCCTGACGAGTTGCCCCGGTGTGAACCGGGTCTAAAGGCTAGGCAAGGTAATGACATCCAATTTAGTGTTGATACCAATAGACTGACTCACAACATTTTTTTTTTTATCTCACACACTCTTTGTACCTTTCAGGTAGATTTCTGCAGTTTACAGCCCAAGTAACTTTCCTGAACTCTTCATTTATCTGAAAAAACTTGAAAATTCTGCCCTTAGTGTAAACAATATTCAACACAAGTATGGGACTAGTGAAAATGACAGCGGCACCTACAAATATCCACAAACAGATATTGAACAATAATGCACATACAAAAAAAAGGGTTGCGCTATCACTTTATATTAACAGCCCACAGTCCAAATCCAGTATTAAAAAAAATGTGTAAATCGGTGCAAAAAAGTATCCAGTGCAGGAAAAACTTGTTATAAACAATCATACATAATGAATCTTAAAGTGTTACTAAACCCAGGACCTTGCATTCACAATATATGGCCACCCACAGTACACAGAACATGGAAATGCAATAGTTTTAGTAAATATAAACTGCTAAATACCTTTTCTCATTATCAGTATATTACAGTCTTGTGACTTCTATCAGTTCCTACTTAAAGCTTGAAGGAGGAGCTGTCATCCTGCACTGAGCTGTCCTATCAGGATCAAGGATCCCCGAACCTCTGTCTGGACATGTCTGGACAGTGCTGATTGGCCCTGTGCTAATCACATGCACTCTCCCAAGAAAATGAAAAAACTCTATCAATACACATTAAACTGAGCATGTGCAGCCCGATTCCAGTAGCTCTTATCCGGACATGTTCTGGAGTCAGTGGAAGAAGAGGAGGATCTGTGCATACAGGATCAAACAACCTTTTTACACAATGCAGAGGATTAACCCCTTAGGTTCAACTTAGGCTTATGAGAAAAGGTATTTAGCAGTTTCCATGTTCTGTGTACTGTGGGAGACCAGATATTGTGAGTATAACAAGCATGCTTTATTGATTTTACTGTTGTGGGTTTAGTAACACTTTAAGAACAGATAGTGAAAAAGTCCTTATTTCCTAATAATTAAATCCTCAACCAGTACACAGATAGTAAACCTCTTATCAGAGGAAGAGACCCCTTGATTGAAGGAGATCTAATGTGCTTCCCCAAAAAGACTAGGTCATACTGAATAGCAATAAGCCACACAATCAGCTCCTCTGCTTCTCTCATGGACTTCACATCCTCAGTTTATAGCATGACCATATTAAGAAATAGACAAGCCCCACATAGCATAATACCGTAAAAACAATCCGGATTTATTCATTTAAAATGATACTCACAAAAGTAAACAGCAATAGGGCATGTACAGAAAGTTGCACCGTTCGGTATGCGTACGCGATGACGTCAGACCTCATGTTCTACCAAATGCATTTCATCAAAATTGACATTATTGTGGCCAAAGAACACTTGTATCTGTTTAGATTATTCTGCTGACTCCATCAGAAAATATCAGTCACCCCGTGTGACGGATCCTGTACTCAAGGTGTCCGCCGTAAATGCTTCCTAAGTCCTGGAACATGAGTCCAATGGATCTAGTTATAGGAACCCCCAAGAATTAGACGGCACTAGTTCTTGGAGTAAATCAGGAATGCTTTATTTGACATTTCACACACATATATAGCCAGATGACTAAAAGCTAACCTAATTAGCATGAGCTAATTATCTTAATCATTGCCCAGACTATTTGACTGAGAGAAGACTTTTCAGGGTCAGACTTTAAGGCTCCTAGTTAATTGGAATGGCTATTCAACAGACATTAACATAAACAGTAACACAGGGCTAATTAGCGCAACAACATTGTGTGGAATACACCTTACAAGCCAGACCAGCCTCATTTACACAATAGACAGGTGGCTTGAGTTCATGACATTAGAATGTGACAGCTTGTGTCCCATTCAGTCTATTTCTAATGCCAAATGCATATACAGAGTGTGTGTTTTGGGGGGCCCGTAATCAGCTGGCAGGAGGCTCGCATGTAGTCCTCTCAAAAAGCCTGTGTCCCGGCTAGGTCTGTCACACCCCGTATTTGCATTTTAATGTGCAGAGGTACTGTAGAGTTACTGACACAACCTAGCTAAAACATCAATACACTGGCATCTGTCAATAACTAAATCAAAAAATAACTAAAAGAAAACATCTTCCCAAAATAAATTTCACCATCTTTGTTGGAGTAAAGCAGGCATTGACCTGCCAGCAGGTCTCTGCATCTAATGACTACATTTAAACATCCTCACTGCCAACCCAAAGCCCAAGTACCACCATTGCAAGCCAAGATGTCACCACACTGCTTTCTCTCCAATATGGGATCAAAAAACATTGTTTTTGTGCCCTGCTCCCACTAGTTACATAGTTAGTCAGGCTGAAAAAAAGACACAAGTCCATCCAGTTCAACTATAAAAAAATAAATAAATTAAATAAAATAGAAAATATCGTACAATACAATATACCCAATTGTTTTTTTTTTTATCAAAAGAGAACATAACAATTAAGATTGTTGCAAATGGTACATATCATTGTAATGAAAAAACATTGTAAAGGCATATAAAATAGGCTTTGTTCAAATCTTGATGGCCCAATCCAGCCTACCCCAAATGGGTTAACGCTGTAGGTCTGGGAGGTCACCACACTGAGCCGCTAGTCAGCCTGTACAACTATAAGTAAGGGAATAACATTGGGAAGGGGGAGGGTCAAAATACCCAATTCTATACCCACAGTTGATCCAGAGGAAGGCAGAAAAAAAACTCCAGCAGCGCATGCTCCAATTTGCTGCAGCAGGGGAAAAAATCCTTCCTGATCCCCCAAGAGGCGATCACATTTTCCCTGGATCAACTTTACCTATAAATGTTAGTACCCCGTTATATTATGAACATTTAGGAAAGTATCCAGGCCTTACTTAAAGCAATCTACTGAGCTGGCCAGAACCACCTTTGGAGGGAGTCTATTCCACACTAGTGAAGAGATTGCTCAGACTGATGACAGCAGTAGCTTGACTGAAGAGCCGGTTGTAGAAAAATATACCATATATACTCGAGTATAGGCCGACCCGAATATAAGCCGAGGCACCTAATTTTACCACAAAAAAAAATGGAAAAACTTTTAGACTCCAGTATAAGCCTAGGGTGAGAAATGCGCAGCTACTGTAAGTGCAAAAGAGGGTTAACAATGCCCATTTGCAGCCTCACTGTGCCCATTTGCATGCCTCACTGTGCCCATGTGTAGCCATAGGTCCCCCAAACTTCAAACTTGGTAGTTGAGGATTCCTAGATGCCCCCTAGCTGCACCCAAAGGGTCCTGAAATAACATTGCTGCAGATGGACACAGTTGACCGACTTTGGGGCCCCATATCTTGGGGCCACTTGGTGCTAGGAACCCAAAATGCAAACCCAGTGGGACCAGCACTACAACATATCCAAAGATGGGGTTCCTAGCACTAAGTGGCCCAGAGATACAGGGCCCCAAAGTCAGTTCGGAAAATGTCAAGCACTTTTCTGCAGCAGAGAATGACATTTTCCAAACCGACTTTGGGGCCCCGTATCTCGGGGGCCACTTAGTGCTAGGAACCTCATCTTTGGATATGTTTTAGTGTTGGTTTCACTGGGTTTGCACTGGGTTTTCTTAGCACTAAGAGGCCCCCGAGATACAGGGCCCCAAAATCGGGTCGGAAAATTAAATTTTCTGCTGCAGAAAAGTGCTTGACTCAAGTATAAGCGAGGGGGGCATTTTCAGCACAATAGAATGTGCTGAAAAACTCGGCTTATACTTGAGTATATACGGTACTCCTGGTAGAATTCCAAGTAGCCGTGATGACCCAGAAACCATACTGCATTCACCCAAAATGGAGAAATCCCCTGGAATAACACCTTTATTGGATACTGACTTTATGGGCAAGTTTCTTTCTTCAACCTTCCAGTTAAATTCTGAATTTGGAATGCAGTGGACCATGTACTGGAATTATACTGTACATATAACATTTCACTCCCAGCTTCCAAGATGTCAGAGATAAACCAAATTGACAGCTCTCTTCTACAACTGGCGCCCACCTTTTCTACACCAAGGTTAACTCAATAAAAATAAAGGTTTGATATTATATGGCGAGATAGGCACATATTTGTCACGGCTAACATGATTGGGGTTAAACGCAGTTCCAGTAACGGTCTCCATTCTTAGGTCACATTCTAGTTAATAATATCTAGCACATAGTAAAGAAGGAAAATCATTATGAAACTTGAGTTGGCTTGCAACTCTAACCAAATTACTGGGTCATTTGAACTACAATAGTCTGCGAGCAGCCAGGAAAAACAATCCTGGCTTTTTGTTTTATTTATTTTAATATGGTTTACCAGGAAATATAAATGAGGATTAATCTTATTTCCTGCTTTAATCCCTGATTCATTGTGGAGCCATTCGTAATGATCCATGGAATGGAATCTGCAAAACTGCCCCGGTTTTTAGATCTGTTTTAGCAATGAGGGTCTGTTAAAAAAAAGTTTGCTGTACAGTATTCAAGAATCAAGTTTGTGAGTTCAATAATACCAAAGAGGGACGTAAAGGACAACTTCACTAGCAGGACATTGTCTTTATAGTCTTCCCCCATTCCTCTGAGTGGCAACCACCTACAAAAAGTCCTCTCCTGAGTTCTTCATGGTGCAACTCTGCCAGACATCTCACACCTCCAGTGGAGAAAGAAAATCATCCATATTCCCATTGCACACATTCCTGGAAGAGGTTCTAGGATGCTGGGTGCTGCAGCAACCTCCAGCTGGAGTTTGGATCGTACATAAAACAATATAGATATTTGCCAGAACACCACGGATCTCCAAGTTGAGTCCAAATGGCTTCATCATAGCTCTAAACTGTCCTTGATTTCAACGGACTATCCCCGATTTGGAACAAAGTCCCTCTGTTCCTCTTTCCTCCTCATTTGTCCCACATTTTGGTCTTATCTATATAATTGTATATAAAATGCACTATTTATCTCATAAAAAGTGTTTCCCAGTGCTAAACCTTTCATCCAATTTCTAAATTGCTACTCTTGTAAATGTCAAAAGCCAATTTAAAGGAATAGTAGTGGTATAAAACTTGTGGGTTTAACTAATCTTTTTTTTTTTTTTGTATTATTCTCCTTTAAGGGGAGTGTCAGGGGGTGTGTCCTATGCCAGGGGTAGGCAACCTTAAAGCAGTGGAGAGCTACCCGAACAACATGGGAGAAGTCAAAAATCACTGGGCACAGTGTCACCTCCTCACACCTGATTTTAAACCTTGCCGTACTACTGTGTCGCAATTTCGTGCATTGCACGGCAATTATGGGTTTAAATCAGGTGGTGAGGAGTCGGCATATCGCCTCTTAACCACCTGTCAAACACACTCAGATCGCATTTCAGAGGAGCAGCGGTGCCTGCTGCACTTGTGAATGAGTCCTTGCATTAGGCAGCTGCACCCTTATGCCCTGTACACACGGTCAGAAATTCAGACGGAAAATGTCCGATCGGACCATGATGTCGGAAAATCTGGCCGTGTGTGGGCTCCATCGGACAAACGAAAAAATTTGAGATCCTGCTCTCAAATTTTCCGACAACAAAGTCCAATCGGACCTTTTCCGATCGTGTGTAGAGAATTCCGACGGACAAAGTGCCACGCATGTTCAGATCAAATTACTAGACCAAAGCTATTGGCTAATAGCCTCTACGTAGTTCCGTCATACGCAACGAACGTCACCACGTTCAGAATGATCGGATTTTCCGACAACTTTGTCCGACCGTGTGTATGCAACACCAGTGTCGGACAAAATCCGACAGATTTTGTGGTCGGAACTTCCGACCGTGTGTACGGGGGCTTAGGACTCGTTCACACTTAAAGTCGGGGGGTTGCAGATTTGAGTTGCAGATTTACCTCCCCAATCCATATCCCCTTTAGCTGCTGAGGCAGCAGCCAAAAGGTGTACACATTCTGCAGCAGGAATCAAACCCCCTGTTGTTTTTGGTGGGTGCTAACTCCCGCCAAATGTGATGCATTCAAATAAATGGGGCCACTCTGCAAGCACACTGCAGGCTTCTGTGGGTGCCAAGGGGTTAAAGCAGGTGGTAAGAAAGCAACACAACGCTGCCTACTTTAACCCCTTGTTTGTTGTACTGCATGAATGGGTCATGCTTGGCAAGTTCTACACCCACCTGGGTGAGTGTAGAAGGAGCTGATGCTCCGAGCGTGTAGCCTGCCAGACCATCTTTTTTTACATTTTTTTCCGGATGTAATTCCACAACGTAATTTCTGGTTCTGGTTGCCTTCCTGGTGGCCACAGGATGTGTCAAGGATACACTACCTACACAGCCACGCATTGGAGCCCTTTCTGGACACTAGGAGCCCCCTGGACCACGAGATAACAGATGAGCTTTTTATCTCTTGTGAGTTTTTATGTACCTTGCCATTAAAACCCTGATTTTAATACTGCACTTAGGTGGCGCTTCCTGTGTTCTCCCCTTCTATAGTTCTACACCCACCAACCATGACAGAGCGTGTAACGGCCACGATATGTGACCACTGCAGCTAAAGGGGGTGCAGTTGGGGAAGGGTGGTAAAACTACGTTTTAACTATGGGGTTTTACAACTCCACAAACTTACTGTTCTGAGCCCCCTATATGGCTGCTTTACACTGATGCACTGTGGTTTACCTGCAACACAGGTGCAGTGCAGTGCATCTGCAACCTTCCTGGGTTAGCTGCGCTTTACCATAGTCTTCTATTATATCCTGAAGGTGCATAGCTCCCAACTGTCCCTGATTTGGAGGGACTGTCCCTGATTTGGAGGGACTTCCCTGATTTGGAGGGACTGTCCCTGATTTGGAGCAATGTCCCTCTGTCCCTCATTCTTCCTCAACCTCAATTTGCTGGCAGAAATTCCGCCAGCAAAAGTCTGATGGAGTATACACACGATCGCATTTTCCGACCAAAAGCTAACATCGAACTTTTGCTGGCCGAATTTCCGATCGTGTGTACGGGCATAAGGTGGCATGTCGGACCTCTGCAAAGAGATCACTGTTTACCCATAGAGAGCAAAAGTCACACTCTTCAGCTGCTGACAAAGAGACAAGCTTTTCTACTCAGGCTGTGGCTGATTTTTTAAGAAAGCAAATTGTAAGACTTTGCACACCTTTTGTTTTGATGCACCTGGAATGTATTTAGTCAATTTAAATTGAAAAGTTTTATAAAAAACAAAAAGTAAAGTTGTCCTTAATAATAAACATGTCACACATCTGGACAATTCAGACTGAGCAAATGATGAAAAAATACATAGTTGCCTTCGGCAAAACGGCATGTCCTAAAGCTCAGGAGATCTGAAGATATCAGCTTTCACTATATGCAAATATCGACTTTACCAATAAACTTTAAGCTTGGCCCTGCCCCTTTTACCACCTAAGCCTCCTTATGGGCCAGTGAGGCTGATTATCACATCAAACTGAACAATAGGGAGAATCGGTAGGCAGTAGAATGTTAGAAGCAGACTGACTGACCAATAGGAAGGCTTGGGAGGTAAGAAGAAAAAGTCAAGATTTACAAATATAATTTTAGCTGGCTATATCTCCAGTGATCATTTTTTCATCATTAGCTCGGTTTCACTTACCCAGGCTTGTGACAGGTTTAAAAGGCATACAGATATCTCCATCGCAACCATGAACCGGTATACACCTAATTGAAGGGTGCTGTATTAACTGGTGGAGGACACCTCAATGGAAAAAAGATTTGCCTATAGTTCTACTTTAATCTTCTTCTATCAAAACCACCTTTGTTGACATTGGTTCAGCATGTCATACTGCAAAGTGCAATGTTAAGGAACCATCAAGCGTCCCTTTTTCAGTTAAAAGGATCTATTGATGTCACTTTGCCCAATGAAGGGCCCCAGGCGTTTTCAAAGTTGGTAACCTAAAGGATAACTATACAAAAGCATAGTTGTCCTTTAGGCATTCAAATGTTACCCGTCCCCAACTGTTCAGTAACCTGCACTAATTGTAAAAACTGTGAAAAATTCTAATTATTCTGACCTGCCTAAAACTTTTCTTTACTAGGGAAGAAGTCACAGCCACATGTACGGACTAACAGAAAATTTAAGGAAGAATTCCAGGTATGCTGCATTCTACACACAGGAGGCCATTCAGAGATTGCTTTGCATTTTCTCAATGAATGCAGTATGGAGAGGCGGTGCAATGATGTCCCGATGTCCACCTCGTCCAATCAGAGAATCCTCTCTCATTGGTGCCAATGCTCAGCGGCCGACCTCCTGTGTTCACAATGCAGCAGGACAGCAGCTTGACACGGGACACGCAAGCAAGTGGGGATTGCTGGAGTATTGGTGTCTACTACAGTGATTCCCAGCATCTAGAGCAGGCTTTCTCAACCTTTTAACCCTAGAGGAACCCCAAAAAGAATTTGTATGTCTCGAGGAACCCTTACTATAACCAAATCATCAGGGCTCAATAGGAACAATGCTCCTTATATTAGTGGTCAATAGGAAGAATGTCCCCCTTAAAGTGGTGTTCAGAAGTCCACCCTTAAGGACAGCTAAAAAGATATTTGGTGTCATGCTGCTGGCTTTGCTAAGTGGTGCTGAAGCTTGAACTCTGCATCAAATAGGTGGTTCATCAGCCACTACTCAAGGAACAACAATGTGAAATGGAAAAAAGTGATTGCGCTAAACTCGTAGAACAAACACAAAATATGTGTTATAATATTATAGCTGCTACACTAGAATGTGACAAAAATTCAAAGTGTAATGGAAGTAAGAGTGTAGCGCTGTGATCAAATTATAAATAAATATACTTATAAATAACCAAATAAATGATAATAAACACAAATGTGACTCCGTGTGATAAGTAAATCGGAAAAGTCCAATATAATAAACCAAGTGATGTGGACACAATCAGAATGAAAAAGTCCCAAAAGACAACCAGTAGTGATAAACGGACACGGGTATCTTGAAAGATCTTCTCATGAACACTGTCTGGGATATAATGATAATAAATATGCGCTTACCAGATCCAATGGACCCCCTGTCAACGACAGAGGGTCAAACGGGCATGGGAAGGCTCAAACAGCCGACAGCCTGGGTATTCGCTTGACTTGTGAGGATAAGCTGGTGGAATCAGCCGGTCTCGTCTCGAATCTCCCACGGTGGTGAGGACGGTCAAATCCAGGTCAGCCAAAGTAGGATGCAAACATCAGCTCAACGGCTGGAACCGCAAATCCAGAGAGGGGTGTCCACAGCAAAACAGGAGAATGTAATGGCGTTCTATTACCACATCAAATGTGGTGAGAACATGCACCGAATACTCCCCCAGTGTTGATCAACCAAAAAGGGGAGAGAAGAAAAAACAAAAGGGCTCCAATGGTGCAGGTCAAAATGGGAGGGTTTTAATGATAAAAAAACATCAAGGTAACAAATAAAAGTGATCACAAGGGCCTAGGGCCTGGTTATACCTATTCCCACATTGCTTTTTCTTTTAATTGTGATCACTTTTATTTGTTACCTTGATGGTTTTCTATCATTAAAACCCTCCCATTTTGACCTGCACCATTGGAGCCCTTTTGTTTTTTTCTTCTCTCCCCTTTTTGGTTGAACAACACCGGAGGAGTATTCTGTGCATGTTCTTAACACATTTGATGTGGTAATAGAACGCCATTACAGTCTCCTGTTTTACTGTGGACACCCCTCTCTGGATTTGCGGTTCCAGCCATTGAGCTGATGTTTGCATCCTACTTTGGCTGACCTGGATTTGACCGTCCTTACCACCGTGAGAGATTCGAGACGAGACCGACTGATTCCACCAGCTTATCCTCACAAGTCAAGCGAATACCCAGGCTGTCGGCTGTTTGAGCCTCCCCATGCCCGTTTGACCCTCTGTCGTTGACAGGGGGTCCATTGGATCTGGTAAGCGCATATTTATTATAATTATATCCCAGAAAGTGTTCATGAGAAGATCTTTCAAGATACCCGTGTCCGTTTATCACTACTGGTTGTCTTTTG